>JADBJO010000456.1:410000-415000 GCA_016801955.1 Conus betulinus
GTGGTGTGTGTGTGCTTCTGCGATGCGCGCACGCTCGATGTAGTAAAAAGCGAAAAATAGTAAGAACAGCGTCTCTCTCGTATCTCCTCTCTCTCTCTCTCTCTCTCTATATCAGACGTTCTATATATATATATATATAGGCTTATATATTTATATAGTGGTGTGTGTATGCGCGCGTGTGCAAAGAGGTATGTATATATATGTGTGTGTGTGTGTGTGTGTGTGTGTGTGTGTGTGTGTTGTGTGTGTGTGTGTGTGTGTGCGCGCGCGCGCGCGCAGCGCGCGCCCTCTGGACGGACGTGACAAGCCCTGTTAAGTGGCTTAGTCCCAGGCAGGGCAGTAAGCAGCATGAACAATCATAGTATGGATGCGTTGTGTACCGCGCGACGCGCCGTAGTATGCATGCGTGCGCGCGCGCGTGCGTGTGTGTGTTGTGCATGCGTGCGTGCGTGCGTGCTGCGAGTGCGTGTGTGTGTGTGTGTGTGTGCGTGTCTGCGCGCGCGTGCGCGCGTTTGTGTGTGTGTATATATGTGTGTGTGGACCAGTCACACCTCCAACGTCACTGACTGTCGTTCGTTCGCCGGCGATATGTCGTCTACAATAATGACACCGCCGGTGACAGCGCGCATGAACGCACGTGCGTGCGTGAACAATTGACGCGCACACGTGAAACCGTTTCGCCTCCCAGCTCCGACTGAAACGCACAGAGAAAATGTGTTTTCGCTGCGTATGAAAGAAAAATCGCCCGCAGCAAAGAGCTCTTGAAATGATTGGTGGACGGACTGTAATGGAAGGATCAAAGAACATGGACATGTGTTCAGGAGAGAGAATGCGGAACGACAGGTGGATACACTGGGCCAAAACAAAAAAGCGATGGATTAGGAACGGGGGGTTTTGAGGTTTGGAGTGACCTCCCCCCGGTGGTGGTGGGAGGGGGTGTGGGAGGAGGAGCCGCGAGGAGAGTTGGAGGGAGCGCTGGGGGGGGGGGGGGGGTGCCGGTTGGGCCGTGGGGCGGCGGTGTGTGGGCTGGGCGAGGAGAGCGGGAGGTGGTGGAGGGGAGGGGGGGGGGGGGGCTGGGTTGGGTAGGAGACGGGTTTTGGGGAGGGGAAGGTGGGAGGGGTGAGGGAGGGGGGGGTGGGGGGTGGTGGGGGGGGGGGGGAGGGGGGTGGGGGGGGGGGGGGGGGGTAACGTCCAGGGGGGGAACTGCAGGCGGCTGGGGGGGTGGGACAACGTTGACGACGTGGTGAAACAGATTGGTATAACGGGTTGGGAGATGGGGTGGGGGGGGGTGTGGTAGGGGGGGGTGTATGGTAGGACGGGGTGGGGGTGGTAATGAATTCAGAAGGCGGCGGGGGCAACGACGACGCACGAGGTCCTCGTGTTCAACAAGGATGATACACAGGAGGATGAGGCGCGTAGGGGGGGAGGGTGTAGGGGGGCTGACGGGAAGGGAGGAGGTGGGGAGTAGGGGCTCGGTTAGGGAATGTGGGCTGCGACAGGCGGGGGGGGTCGGGTGGTCGGTGGGGTTTGGCGGGGTGGGGGTTGAGGAATAGATGGAAGGGGGGGGGGGAGGGGGGTTGGGAGGGGGTGTACGTCTCTCTGGGAAGTAATTCGATGATTACAAAGGAGCTTCTTTGAGAATGTCCTCGTTAACATCAAGGGTGCTTCCGAGCGGTTGCTTTCATCTGCAATCAGTCTTCCTTTCCTTTCTTTTTTTCCTTTACTTTTTTTTTTTCTTTCTTCTTTTTGTTTTTTTCCAAAAAAATTTTTTCTTCCTGCCTCCTTATCTTCATATCTTTTGTTCTTCTTTATTTTTTCCACTTTCTTTTTCTTTCTGGTTTTTTCTGTTTTTTCTTTCCTTCCTTTTAGGCCAAAACTGAGAATTTGAAAAGTGGGCTGAAGTTTTTGTTTCTTGTTTTCTCTATATGTTTTTAATTGTTGTTTTTATATTCTTATTGTTGGTTTGTTGTTGTTCTCTCTTCTCTCTCTCTCTTCACTCTCTTCTCCTCCTGTATCTCTCTCTGGGTGCTGTATGTGTGTTGTGTGGTGTGTGTTTGTGTGGGTGTGTGGTGCTGTGTGGTTGTTTGGTTCTACCTTACAATATGATTGTTTACTGAAAGTCAGCAACAAGTTCAAACCAACGTGATACGATGTGTAACATGAGTGTTTGAGTTTTCTGGTAAGTTGTTTGTTTGTTTGTTGTTGTTGTTTGTTTGTTGTTCTACAAATGTCATCTTTGTGGCAACCCCATATGGACAGGGAAATTTGGGAAGGGAGCAGTGAAGTTGGGCGGGAGGGCGGACCTTGGACATCTCTTGGATCTCTTTGAACTCGACAACTTTAAAAACCACTTTTCGGCAGTTCGTTTCTTTGACACCACTTCCGCCAGTAAACCTGTGTCACCGCATTAGAACTTACAGCTGTTGACATCTGTGGAGGAAACGAGACCCGCCCACTCAGTGTTTATAAACACAAAACTGTAATTGACCCCAGGGTCAAGTCTACCCGAAAAGTCAGCTAAACAAAAGATCACACGGTACAGTAGAGTAACGATGACTGCGACTCTGCGAATCGTGATTACTTCAAGAACAAACAATGTGGCGAAAGTATGGGCTCTTACAAAAGTTAGTGGGTTTTTTTTCTTTTTATCATCATTCATTAAACAACGGGTTGTAAGACAAATCCACAACAGAATCACGATCACAGGACAAAGTTTGGATCGCAGGGCGAGTTGTCCTGCTCTCCCAAGTCTGAAGGGATCAGTTCTAAGGTAAGAATCACACCAACGTTTAAGGAAAAAAAAAAAAAAAAGAGAAGAAAAAACACACGGAGCAATTTGTTCATTATAAAACGGCAGAAAAATTCTAGGATCAATATTTAGTTTTTTCTTTCATTTTCCAGTATTATTATCATTTTTTTCCCACTAAATTTATCAATTATTCATTTCTTGTTATATGACTGTTATATGCGCAACTGGATCATGATGAAAACAACATTATCTTTCCTCTAGGTACAGACTGACAGAGTTATTTCCCGTGTACTATTTGTGTGTACATTTTATGGAAAATGCCAAATGTCAAACATACATATGACTGGAAAGTTTTGATATTCCATCAAAGTGTCTGATGTCATGTACAGAAGCTTCACGATGCACAGTTCAGTACAAAGCATCGTTATCTTCTTGGAAAACGCATCCTGATTCTGCGGCACGAATCAGCCCTCACACTGATGGGTCCTTGCCGGTGCCGCATCTTCTTATCTTTCCGCCACGGTGTTTTCAAATCGGCGCGGTAGTTTTAGCGTAAAATGACTGATCCAGGATCCGTTGGACTTTGCGGAGGTCTGCGCTGCGCTCTCTCAAGTGTGAGTTTGTGTGTGTGTGTGTGTGTGTGTGTGTGTGTGTGTGTGTGTGTGTGTGTGTGTGTGTGTGTGTGTGCGCGCGCGCGCGCGCGCGTGCGTGCGTGCGTGTGTGTGTGTGTGTGCTTCAAATACCTTCTCAACTGGTGAAAAAAAAAAATCACTTTTTTCAAATATCTGTTCTTCCTATTTTCCCTCTCTCCATTTTTTGGTCTCTTTGTCCTGTGAAGTTCATTGACATGGCCCCTACAACACATCAGTTATGCACGGACGAGTTCAGTCAGATGGGTTTGTCGTCTTCAAATACCCGTGGGGTTGTTGACTGCGACTCCTTACAACGGGTGACTTTGTTGATGGTGGCGTTGCACAAGTGGGTACGCTTTACTGGCGAATGGTTCCGTCCGTTTTGTTCTAACGTTACGGCAACTGTCTCACAAAACGTCCGTCCTCCGTTCTAACGTTACGGCAGCTGTCTGACAAAAACGTCCGTCCTGTTCTAACGTTACGGCAGCTGTCTGACAAAACGTCCGTCCTGTTCTAACGTTACGGTAACTGTCTCACAAAACGTAGTTACTTATCAACTTTTGTTTAGGTTCAAACAAGTGTACGGAGGAATCCAGTTCGGCTGTTCCCATCTGAGCTGGAAAGAAAAAGCCAGCTAAGCCGCACATCAGCTGTGGTGTGTGTGTGTGTGTGTGTGTGTGTGTGTGTGTGTGTGTGTGTGTGTAATATATATATATATATATATATATATATATATATATATATATATATATATATATATTTCAAGGCAAATTCTTTCTCACTATATTCACCAGACTGCGGGAAAACACAAATCCTCCTCTGACGACATCGTGAGCGCTTGACTACCGCAAGGGACAGATCACGGTCCCACGCTGTTTTTCTCTCTACGTGCATGACATCGGTATGCAGATGGGAACTCTTCGCTCTCCACATCATCCTGTGCCGGCATCTTTAATCTAACATCGATACCGACCTCCTTGGGAGACGACGTAGACACCCAGGAGGAAAGGCAGAGGGTCTGGCAAATGCCAGCACCTGACAGATACTCAGACAAAGAAGCACGGCGACACCTTATTCTGTGCATGGCTAGGCCTCAGGGGGGACGTGGCCAACGCTAACAGCCTGGCTGTGGAGCTGACAGAGGATGTACAGCGGGGAGATCACCGCCACTCTATCTCTGTCGCCGCTGGAGGGAATCAGTTCAGTGCCTTTTTTACCACAGCATCAGACAATGTCCAGTCTCAGTGCCTTTTTACCACAACATCAGACAATGTCCAGTCTCTGTGCTAACCAGCTGCTACAAAGCTATTGCCCGCTCCATCATGGAATAAACCTCAGTTGTATCAAAGAGATAGTCTGTTTCATAGACATTCTGATGACAAAGAAAAACAAAACTGTTGCCCGCTCCATCATGGAATAAACCTCAGTTGTATCAAAGAGATAGTCTGTTTCATACACATTCTGATACGAAGAAGAAGAAAAAAAAAAAAACGAAGGAAGATTTATGAAAGACAGGGGGGGAGTGGGGTGGGGATGGGCGAGGAAGACGCGGTAAGGAAGGACAAAGAAGAAGAAAACAAAATGATGATGTTGGTTGTGGTGGTGAGAATGGCGGTGAT
>JADBJO010000456.1:425000-435000 GCA_016801955.1 Conus betulinus
AAATAAAGGAGGAGGAAGAGGGAGGAGAAGAATAAGAAACTGACGAGGGAAAAAGTAATGAAAGAAAAAGAAGGAAGAGAAAAAAAAAAAAGAAAGAAAGAAAGAAAGAGAAAAGAAAGAATAGGTGGAAGAAGAAGATGATGATGATGTTGATGATGATGATGAAAGCAAAAACAACGCCTCCAACGACGACGACGACGATGATGATAATGATGATGGTGATGATGATGACAACGACGATGACGATGATGATGGTGATGATGATGATGAGCGACAACAACAATACAACAACGAGAACAGCAGAAGAATGAAGAGATGAAGAAAAAACAAAAGAATTTGTATCTGGTGCAAGTCCACATAATGAAACAGAGTGAGCGGCAGACAGGAAACTGCCCCTTGGGAAATCTAATCATGTCAATCCTCTCCAGCTGTTCACTGTCATATTGATTGGGGGTTAATTCGACGACGACAGTTTATCTCCCTTTTCCACGCAATCAAATGAATGCATTTCCCTCCGCTTAAAACTGCAAATAGATCTTGGACACTGGTTTTTTGTCTTATTGCGCATTCTTTAACATAATGATAGACTGGAGAGATTTGCTTTAAAACTTACTCACTATGTCCCTTCAAATACATTATCAACAATATATGACTTTGTGCTCTCTCTCTCTCTCTCTCTCTCTCTCTCTCTCTCTCTCTCTCTCTCTCTCTCTCTCTCTCTCCCCACGAAATAACGGCTACGACGATAACAAGAACGAGAAGTTCAAGAAAAAACGACGACGACGAGAAGGACGACGACGACGGCGGCGGCAATGATCACGAAAAAAAAACGACGACGACGACGACGACGACGACAAACCAATGAGGGCAAGACAAGAAAAGGTAAGGTGAGGTAACGTTGCTCATAGCCCAGCCGACCACAAAGGGCCATATCAGGGCTGTCAGTGCGTTGAAGTCAACCAGTAAGCCATTCATTCACACAACCCTTTAAAATACACCTTTTAAAAACACACCTGAAATTTTGTAACAAATCTCTCCACCGTAAAATCTCAGATCAGATGAAAAATGTTAGTCTCCTTCAGAAATTCAAAGTTTACGTCCCGTGGAATATCTGTGAACAAGGTTTTCATGGAGTCTGCTGTAAAATGTGTCCTATATCATGCAAGTCCCAACACTCTAAAAGAATAGTTTCATTGTGAGTGGTACATGACATGGAATGAACCACGGAGTTTCTTCACTATTTAAAAGGTATGAATGAGGTGTTTTTTTTTTAATGAAAAAAGAAACGAATGGTCAGTGCAAGCAGCATAAAACCGTTTCTTCTCTCCGACCACTTGAGGTAGATGAGAGGAACTTTCTTAGGTTTGGACGGATCTGGAAAAGTTTGTTATCCGACTGTGTATTTCAGTCCTCCTGCCAGAGGTCCCTGACAATCATTAACCATAGGTCTCAAATCTGAGTCGGGGACAGATGGACAGATATGTTAGTTTCTTTGTTGAGGCATTCTAGGCCAAACGATCAGCCATTTCATTTCCCCCAATGCCCACATGACCGGGAACACAAACAAGAACAATGCTGTGACCTTCCGCTTGCAGAGACGTAAAAGTTGGTTTTTTAATTTTTTTTTCTCTCTTTTTAAGTTCGGGAGTTCAGGATGATGGAAGCTATGGCCTCTAAAGCTGACAGCGAATCAGAGAAAATCAGAAAGTCTTTGTTTGTAGATTCAGAGATTATCTTGAATGCTAGAACCAAAAGCTGTAAGTTCGACAGAGTAAACAGAAGAAGAAGAAGAAGAAGAAGAAGAAGAAGAAGAAGAAGAAGAAGATGATGATGATGATGATGATGATGATGATGATGATGATGATGATGATGATGATGATGCGGTGGGGGAGGAGGAAAACGGTTGTGATGACGAGAAAAAGGAGAGGATTAATAGGAGGGAGAGAAGCGAAAAGAAGATGAAGAAGAGAAAACGTGGAGAGGGGGAAGACAGGAGGGGTTAAGAAGAAGAAGAAGAAGCGGAAGGAGAGAAAGACGAAGGAGAAGGAGAAAGAGAGGGGAAGGCGGAGGAAAAGGAGGTGCAAGGAAAAAGAGATGAATAGGAAGATAAGGAGGGAGGAGGAAGGAGGAGGGAGGAGGAGAAGGAAGAAAAAGGAGAAGGAGGAGGAGGAAGGAAGAAGATGAGGAGGAGGAGAGAAGAAAAAGGAGAAGGAGGAGGAGGAGGAGAGAGAAGGAGAAGGAGTAGTAGGAAAAGAAAAAGGAAGGAGGAGGAGGAGGAAAAGGAAAAGAGGAGGAGAGGAGGAGGAGGAGGAGGAGGAGGAGGAGAAGAGAAGAAGGAGGAGGATGAGGAGAAGAGGAAAAGAAAAGGAGGAGGAGAAGGAGAGAGAGAAGGAGGGAGGAGAGGAAATACAAGACGCTAATGAAGGAGTAAAAGAGAAATAAACAGAAGTGAAAAGAAAAATAAAGCGAGAAGAAGAAAAGAAGAGAAAGAAGAAGAAGAAAAGAAAGAAAAAAGAAAAAAGAAGAAAGAAGAAGAAAGAAAGAAGAAGAAGAAGAGAAGAAAGAAGAAGAAGAAGAAGAAAGAAGAAGAAGAAACAGCAACAACAAAGTAGAGGAAGAAGATGAAAATAAGCCAGTGTTTTATCTGCTGCAAGTGAGCATGATTAAACAGAGAGAGAGCGAGAGACAGAAAACTGCCCCGTGAGAAATGCAATCATTTCCATTCTCTACACCGGGACGAATGTCATATTTGTTGGGGGTTAATCTGACGAAGGCGGTAATGTCCCTTTTCTGTCGAGTCAGACAATTATTTCTCTCCCCCTGAATTACAAATGGATCTCTAACATTTCTTTTTTCTCACTATGCATTATTCAACAAACAGTAGAAAGATTTGATTATAGAGCGGCATTCTGTCTGTCTGTCTCTGTCTGTCTGTCTATCCGTCTGTCTGTCTCTCTCTGTCTGTCTCTGTCTATGTCTGTCTGTCTGTCTGTCTGTCTGTCTGTCTCTCTCTCTCTCTCTCTCTCTCTCTCTCTCTCTCTCTCTCTCTCTCTCTCTCTCTCTCTCCAGTTGTTGTTGCCCTGTGTTTTGATAATTTGAGACAGAGTTTAATCAATCCAAAATATTATAACAATCCCAGTGATTTCAGATTGACTTTTAGCATCACAAAACGAACAGGTCGTGGAAACTTTGCTATATATCTTTATAAAGCTTTCAAGAGAAGAGAAATTGTTCTATCTTGAACTACCAAATTTGCTTGTCCCTTGAAAGCAGTTTCAGTGCGTGATATCGTGCACACACTAGTGGAATGTTGTTCTTTTGATTGTCTTTCTGTTTCCTCTGCAAGTTGGTGAAACATTTCCATGTAGTCTTTTGATTTAGTTTCATATGCGCTGTCATGCACTCACCAATCATTCACCTCTCAATGAGGATGGGATGTCACACATTCACTTCCCTCCTAACACGACAGAACACGAAATACAGCTTCTTTGCTACTTACGATGACACATGAAAAATCCAGTCACACAAAATGGCATAATCAAAACATAAGAGATCAGTACTTCCTAATCCCGGGTTTCAAACTCAAAAGCTTCTTACCTGGCCAGGTTTTACACACACACACACACACACACACACACACACACACACACACACACACACACACACACACACACACACACATTTTCTCTCTCTCTCTCTCTCTCTCTCTCTCTCTCTCTCTCTCTCTCTCGACGTCTCTGTCTGTCCGTCTGTCTGTCTGTCTGTCTGTCTGTCATTCTGTTTATTTGTCTGTCTGTCTGTTTCTCTCTCTCTCTCTCTCTCTCTCTCTCTCTCTCTCTCTCTCTCTCTCTCTCTCTCTCTCTCTCTCCTTCCCGTGCTTTTTTTGTACATTAAGCTTTCCCTCATATGTGATGTAGCTCAATCATCATTGTTAAAGGATTAATTCACTGTTTCTATCAGGCTTGAACTTCATGCATTATACATCCACATGCTCCGCTCAGATCCAAAAGGTTTAAATGGGCATCTGAGTTTCTCTCCGCACTCCTCCTCGCTCCCCCCCCCCCCCCCCCCCCCACCCCTTATAACAGACAAAATTCAAGAAGCTGTCGGTTTGAATGATTGTGTATTAAAAAACACAACAAACACACAACTGCAAGAGTTCAAGAAGTGAAAGAAGAACGTTACATGAATATGGCGAACAAAAGGTCATGCTTCAGAAAACTCATTTTACATGGTTCCAGACATGATCCCAAATCAGTTTGGAAACTCTCCAAGAAATCTGTCTGTAGTTTTGAAAGTTTTTTTTCTTGTTAGCGTTTCCAACTGAACGCTGAACACGTTTCATGCCTTATCGTTTATAGCCCGGTAAACATTTTTCATGTCCCATGGTTTATAGCCCGGTAAACATCTTTCATGTCCCCCATGGTTTTATAGCCTGGTAGACCCCTTTCATGTCCCATGGTTTATAGCCTGGTAGACCCTTTCATGTCCCATGGTTTATAGCCTGGTAAACACCTTTCATGTCCCATGGCTTATAGCCTGGTAAACCCTTTCATGTCCCCTGGTTTATAGCCCGGTAAACACCTTTCATGTGCCATGGTTTATAGCCCGGTAAACACCTCTTATGTCCCATCGTTTATAGCCCGGTAAACACCTTTCATGCCCCATGTTTATAGCCCGGTAAACACCTTTCACGTCCCATGGTTTATAGCCCGGTAAAACACCTTTCATGTCCCATGGTTTATAGCCCGGTAAACATCTTTCATGTCCCATGGTTTATAGCCCGGTAAACATCTTTCATGTCCCATGGTTTATAGCCCGGTAAACATCTTTCATGTCCCATGGTTTATAGCCCCGGCCAATTGAGGGGACAAGGTCAGCGCGAAATGAAGATTGTAGAGACAACATGAAGGAGTGGAAGTTGCTGACAGATTTTTTCCCCGAGGCTAAACATATCTCATGTAACTTTTGCCTCAGAAACCATTCTTGGTGTTTTCTGTCACCTGATACACATCAGACAGATACGTGTTTGTGAGGATGACGATGTAGACACACAAATTCTGAACTTCCGTGCTTTCTGAAATATCTCTATAACCCACGTACTGTTAGGAGGTATTTTCCACCTGGTCTCAAGCAAGGTAGAATAATACCATTCTTTTAATCCAAAGGAAAGAATTATTCTTGAGATCGCGAATTCATTTCAATTGTATCCTTTCTCTTTCAGCCACTTGAAAAACTTATGAATGAATGTTTCATATCTGACATTTTTTACATACGACTTTGTTTCAACAGCACGCATTTAGAGAGAACCAGCTTGACCATGCGTACAGATCTTGTTGATTCAGGTTAGCATATAAACATGATTTTAAATTCACAGGGATAATCTCTATTGACTCCACGAAAGTAACCAATGTAGCATTTCATAATTCATTATTTCTAAGACTGGCTCTCTACTTTTGTTCCAATCCCATCTCGAATAGCGTTGGCAATAATCCGTTTGCCTATGTAACAAGCTTTCTTTTTTAATCACGAAAGTTCTCGGTGCTCTTTCTCCCCTCATTTGAAGTAAATAGAGAGAGAGAGAGAGAGAGAGAGAGAGAGAGAGAGAGAGAGAGAGAGAGAGAGAGAGAGATGTGTTAATTGAAGGGTTATGTAAGCTCCTTGCTTCCTTGCTCAATCTACAGTAAACATTGACCTAAATCAATTACCGTTGAAAGTAACAGAAAATATTAATTTTTAAGTCAGATGAACTGAACTCAATAGCACATTCGTAGATGAACCGAAAACAAATAATTCGATTTTAATTTTTTTCGAAAGAAAAGAACAAAATGTGACTTCTCTCATGGATTCAGTTTGTACATCAGTGACAGACAGATCGAAGAAGCCGGCTTTCAGATTTACCTTGGAGAGTAAGCTTACCTGGTCGCCCCACTGATTACACTGCGTAAATGTGTTTTTAAAGTAAAAATGAAAAACGCCAAGCAAACAAATAACAAGCAGCAAAAAAGCAACAACTCTGGCTTTCTTCATACAATCAAAATAGACTCTAACATGAGAATGTTCAACATCTGAAAAATACTTTTAGTTTTCAAACACTGGAAAACGTTTTAACTACAAATGCATGTGATCACTTCTGACATGAGCACGTTCAGACATCTTTCAAAAACGCTTCACCTCTATGGTACTCATGTAGTACTAACAGGCTGAAACCTTTTTACAATGATCATTATTAGCAAGCTTTTATAGTTGTTTTTGTTTAATTGTCTTGCGGACCATTTCAAACTAAATGTCATTTCTTTAGCTTAGTTCAGTGGTTTTCTTCTTGTCTTTTCGTCATAGATACATTAGATGATGAACAAACAAAAACAGCTATTCACACTTCCACCATTGGTTCTCACATACATCGATGTAATTCATGATACAGATCCTACCAGCCAAGTCAGGGATCCTCATAAATATCTAGCCCCTTCAGACTGATCAGTGACAGTAGCAATATCAGTAATGCAAAGATTATACAAAATATGACTTTCATTTTGATGTTTTTTCAGGATTGATACTTTCGTCCGTATAAAACTCTGTTAATATAGGACAATGTAATCAAAGATAATGCGCCCATGTTAGTGTCACAGAGATACATGCAACACCAAGAGAAAATGGGACATTCCGTATGTCCAGTCTTCATTTTGTAACAGTCTGATCTCAGTAGCACGGTGTGATGGGGCAATTTGTACGACTGTCTACACACACACACACACACACACACACACACACACACACACACACACACACACACACACACATATTTTATAAAGACCGTTTTTCTAAACCTAGGAGCATCTCAGGCAGAGAAAAGGGCAACGGACAAATTTTGAAAATCATTTTGTGTGTATTCCTGAGCCCTAAGTTTGGCAAGCCTACCTATTATTTCACAAGCCTACCTATTATTTCACAAACCTACCTATTATTTCACAAGCCTACCTATTATTTCACAAGCCTACCTGCTCTTCAGCAAGCTTTAAGCCTATTGCTATTTCACAAGCCTACCTGCTATTTCACAAGCCTACCTGCTTTTCGCAAGCCTACTTGCTATTTCACAAACCTATCTGCTATTTCACAAGCCCTATCTGCTATTTCACAAGCCTACCTGCTATTTCACAAGCCTACCTGCTATTTCACAAGCCTATTTCACAAGCCTACCTGCTATTTCACAAGCCTACCTGCTATTTCACAAGCATACCTGCTATTTCACAAGCCTGTCTGCTATTTCAAAAGCCTGTCTGCTATTCACAAGCCTATATGCTATTTCACAAGCCTATCTGCTATTTCACAAGCCTATCTGCTATTTCACAAGCCTACCTGCTATTTCGCAAGCCTATCTGCTATTTCACAAGCCTGTCTGCTATTTCACAAGCCTACCTGCTATTTCACAAGCCTATCTGCTCTTTCACAAGTCTTCCTGTTATTTCATTTCACTTTAGACCGCAGTGTGACGAAACCCATCAGAAATATGCGTTTATACCTACAGCATTTATTCTCAGTACTTCAGTTCAAAGAGGTTTTCTGGCTCTACGGTCCCAGTTTTGCTATGACTGCAGAACGGATTTCGCAATCAACACAACATCAAACACTGATAAAAGGACATTGACTGCGTGCATACTGAAAAGTCTTTCCTAAGATACAAGCTCGGAACAACACATTGCGAATCCATAACCAACAATACCCGTTAATGAACCAGCAAGGTGACTTTAAAGGTGATTAGAATTAGCACTGACTACGTATTCTCTTACATCATTTATCGGAATATGAATTATTTTCTTTCTTTAACTTTGCATACCACTCCCCTCCCCTCCCCTCCACTCCCCTCACCTCCACTCCCCCCCCCCCTCCCCCCCCCCCCTCCCACTCCCTCCCCCCCCCCCCCCCCCCCCTCCATTCCACACCACTCCACTCCACTCTATCCCTCTTCATTGCATTCCACTCTATTCAACTCCGCTCTACTCTATTCCACTCCACTCCACTCTATTCCACTCCACTCCACTCCACTCTGTTCCACTCCACTCCAGTCTACTCTATTCCACTCCACTCTGTTCCACTCCACTCCACTCTATTTCGACTCCACTCCACTCTATTCCACTCCATTACGCTCCACTCCATTCTACTCCAGTCCACACCACTCTGCTCTATTCCACTCCACTCTATTCCACTGCACTCCACTCTACTCTATTCCACTCCACTCCACTCTATTCCACTCCACTCCACTCCACTCTACTCTATTTCACTCCACTCCACTCTACTGTATTTCACTCCACTCCACTCCACTCTACTGTATTCCACTCCACTCCACTCCACTCCACTCCACTGTATTTCACTCCACTCCACTCTACTGTATTCCACTCCACTCCACTCCACTGTATTTCACTCCACTCCACTCTACTGTATTCCACTCCACTCCACTCCACTGTATTTCACTCCACTCCACTCTACTGTATTTCCACTCCATTCCACTCCACTCCACTCCACTGTATTTTCACTCCACTCCACTCTACTGTATTCCACTCCACTCCACTCCACTCCACTCCACTCACTGTATTTTACTCCACTCCACTCCACTCTGCTCTATTCCACTCCACTCCACTCTACTGTACTGTATTCCACTCCACTCCACTCCACTCTACTGTATTTCACTCCACTCCACTCTACTGTATTTCACTCCACTCCATTGTATTTCACTCCACTCCACTCCATTCCACTGTATTTCACTCCACTCTACTGTACTGTATTTCACTCCACTCCACTCAACTCTGCTGTATTTCACTCCACTCCACTCCACTCTCTTCTACTGTATTTCACTCCACTCCACTCCACTGTATTTCACTCCATTCCACTCCGCTCCACTCCACTCCACTCCACTGTATTCACTCCACTCCACTCCACTCCACTGTATTTCACTCCACTCCACTCCACTCCACTCCACTGTATTTCACTCCACTCCACTCCACTCTACTGTTTCACTCACTCCACTCCACTCCACTCCACTGTACTTCACTCCATTCCACTCCACTCCACTCCACTGTATTTCACTCCACTCCACTCCACTGTGTATTTCACTCCACTCCACTCCACTGTATTTCACTCCACTCCACTCCACTGTATTTCACTCCACTCCACTCCACTCCACTCCACTCCACTCCACCACTCCACTCCACTCCACTGTATTTCGCTCCACTCCATTCCACTCTACTGTATTTCACTCCACTCCACTGTATTTCACTCCACTCCACTCCACTCTACTGTATTCACTTCACTCCACTCCACTCCACTCTACTGTATTTCACTCCCTCCACTCCACTCTACTCCACTCCACTCCACTCTACTGTATTTCACTCCACTCCACTCCACTCCACACCACACCACACCACACCACACCACACCACACCACACCACTCCACTCCACTCCTCCACTCTACTGTATTTCACTCCACTCCACTCCACTCTACTGTATCACTCACTCCACTCCACTCCACTCTACTGTATTTCACTCCACTCCACTCCACTCCACTCCACTGTATTTCACTCCACTCCACTCCACTCCACTCTACTGTATTTCACTCCACTCACTCTACTCTACTGTATTTCACTCCACTCCACTCCACACCTCCACTCTACTGTATTTCACTCCACTCCACTCCACTCTACTGTATTTCACTCCACTCCACTCCACTCTACTGTATTTCACTCCACTCCACTCCACTCCACTGTATTTCACTCCACTCCACTCCACTCCACTCTACTGTATTTCACTCCTCCACTCCACTCCACTGTATTTCACTCCACTCCACTCCACTCCACTCTACTGTATTTCACTCCACTCCACTCCACTCTACTGTATTTCACTCCACTCCACTCCACTTCACTCCACTCCACTCCACTCCACTCCACTCTACTGTATTTCACTCCACTCCACTTCACTCCACTCCACTCCACTCCACTCCACTCCACT
>JADBJO010000456.1:440000-455000 GCA_016801955.1 Conus betulinus
CGGACAAAAATATGGCGGGGGACAATCAGAAACGATTTCCTCTCTATCCTCTAGCTCTTACAAACAACAGTTCTGACGTTCGCTGAGGAGATGAGGATTCTAACTTGAAGTGAAAGAGAGACCGCGTTGTTTAAATAGCGTTCGACTCTTCTTTCTTTAATGTTACATGTTAACATATGTTATATATGACTATGTACATTTCCATCCAGCTGGTGCCCGCTATGACAGGCATTTACCTGTTGATGTGCAGTCTATTTAAGCTGACGAACAGACGACAGAAACAGTTCAGCAATTCAAAGATGTTGTCAACTTTCGAGAAAAGACATTGGTATGGAAACACGTCACATCTGGAAATTCGTATCAGACACGATGTACAACGTAAGTTGGCTTTGGGCTATAGTGAATACATGACATATGCGAAATAAATGTCATAAATTGAGAGGATGCAACAGAAGTGACGTGTTCCCTATACAAGTATTGACTATTTCTGACACTCGAAGTGATTCTGTTTTCCCTCTCAGCGTGTATACTCCGATCTGCACGATTGTGTATAAATGTATAAGTGTGTATCAAGTCACTCACACACACACACACACACACACACGCACGCACGAACGCGCACACACACACACACACACACACACACACACACACACACACACACACACACACACACACACACACACACACACACACACACATCACGGATACACAATCGCGTGCAAGATTTTCTCTCTCTCTCTCTTCTCTCTCTCTCTCTCTTGAATCAACACACACACACACACACACACACACACACACACACACACACACACACACACACACACACACACATACACGCACGCACGCACGACGCACGCACGGCGCATGCACGCACGCACGCACGCACGCACGCACACACACACACACACACACACACACACACACACACACACACACATACACACTCATACACACATTACAGATATACAGTCGGGCGTGCAAAATTTCTTCCCTCTCTCTCTCTCTCTCTCTCTCTCTCTCTCTCTCTCTCTCTCTCTCTCTCTCTCTCTCTCTCTCTCTCTCATCAACAACACACACACACACACACACACACACACACACACACACACACACACACACACATACACACACACACACACACGCACGCACACACACGCGCACACACACACACACACACACACACACACACACACACACACACACACACACACACACACACGCGCGCGCGCGCGCGCGCGTGCGCGCCGACAACAACGACCTTAACAACATAATGATGTGACCAAATACCATTGATTACTGAACTGGACATCACGGTGTTGTCTCTCGCACACTAACATCATCTGAGCTCATGAATATTTTGCTGGATTAAAATCAACAAAAAACTGAAGAGCTTTTTCACCCGTTTTTTTCAACAAAAAGAAAAAAAAATCGACCGGTGAAAATACCAGTATTTTCACTCCACTCCACTCCACTCCACTCCACTCCACTGTATTTCACTCCACTCCACTCCACTCCACTCCACTGTATTTCACTCCACTCCACTCCACTCCACTGTATTTCGCTCCACTCCACTCCACTCTACTGTATTTCACTCCACTCCACTCCACTGTATTTCACTCCACTCCACTCCACTCTACTCTACTGTATTTCCACTCCACTCCACTCCACTCTACTGTATTTCACTCCACTCCACTCTACTCCACTCCACTCCACTCTACTGTATTTTCACTCCACTCCACACCACACCACACCACACCGCACCACACCACACCACACCACACCACACCCACCACACACACACACACCACTCCACTCCACTCCACTCCACTCCACTCCTCCACTCCACTCCACTGTATTTCACTCCACTCCACTCCACTCCACTCTACTGTATTTCACTCCACTCCACTCTACTGTATTTCACTCCACTCCACTCCACTCCACTCCACTCCACTGTATTTCACTCCACTCCACTCCACTCTACTGCATTTCACTCCACTCCACTCCACTCCACTCTACTGTATTTCACTCCACTCCACTCCACGCCACTCAACTCTACTGTATTTTTCCACTCCACTCCACTCCACTCTTCTGTATTTCACACTCCACTCCACTCCACTCCACTCTACTCTACTGTATTTCACTCCACTGTATTTCACTCCACTCCACTCCACTCCACACCACTCCACTCCACTCCACACCACTCCACTCCACTCCACTCCACTCCACGCCACTCCACGCCACTCCACGCCACTCCACTCCACGCCACTCCACGCCACTCCACGCCACTCCACTCCACGCCACTCCACGCCACTCCACGCCACTCCACACCACTCCACGCCACTCCACGCCACGCCACGCCACTCCACGCCACTCCACTCCACTCCACTCCACTCCACTCCACTCCCCAAAGAACTAGACCACCAGTCGCTCTGAAGCACTAGCAGCATGGAACCCTTGGGTCCGATTCAACTGCTTTGCTATCAACGCTTTTCTGCCGTTTCAAAACATGATCTGGGACAGAATTTTTTTTTGTCCATACATTTTACTTTCACCTGAATAAAGAAACAGATGTGAAAGGGTTTTGATTCTCTGACACAAGGGCATACCATTCATGATTTTAAGAGAATTTCTCTTTTTCTTGCACTATTTATCAGATCTTCCATATGCTTTTTTCAGCTCTCACCAAGTGTTAAAAGAATTCTAGACACTTTGCATGTTGCAGATGTTTTAACACCGTGCCATCTAGATTCAAGGATGGCAGCTCTGAGGGAATTTCTCCATGTTCTTCCTTTTATGCACAAGCTCCAGAACAATGAAGCAATAATGTTGTATAGACTTACGGACAGTTTTGTATCTTGACTTTGACTTTAGAATGTCCTAAACCAGTGCCGTTACCTGGATATCACACTAATCGGAAACATCTCAGTTGATCTGGTCGAAACAACTCTTACTGAGGTAGAACTCTCTGCTACACACACACACACACACACACACACACACGCGCACGCGCGCGCGCGCACACGCACACACGTACATAGGCGCGAACACACGCACACACGCACGCGCAAACACACACACATACATACATACATACATACTACTACTACTACACCACCACCACCACCACACAAATAAGGATTAGCAGAGAGAGAGAGAGAGAGAGAGAGAGAGAGAGAGAGAGAGAGAGAGAGAGAGAGAGAGAGACAACACACAGACAGAGACAGAGACAGACAGGCAGACAGAAACAGAAACAGAGACTAGAGATAGGGTCAGACAAACAGACAGACAGAAAGACAAGAGAGAGAGAGAGAGAGAGAGAGAGAGAGAGAGAGAGAGAGAGAGAGAGAGAGAGAGCGTGCATACACAAAAGTGAGAAAGTGTGTAGGAAGGAGAAGGCGGTTCTTTTCCCCTGCACTGGCACGGCAGTGACTTCACGATACCTTCCTGGCCTTCAGCAATCCACATCGATCGGTCTCCCACTCACCCCCCCCCCCCCCCCCCCCCACACACACACACACACACACACTCCCCTCCACCCTCTCCTCCCTTCTCGCAACCAGCATCCCCTGCTCTTTTTCCCCCCTTCCCCTCCACACACCCCCCTCCCCTCCCATACCTCAGAGCCACTTCCATTTTTCGGCACCTTGTCTTTCCCTAATGCTGTTGCTGTTGCAGGTAGTTCTCCTCTCTCTTGTGCCAGCATCTGGGAGCCTGCTACATGTGTACAGTGGTCGTTGGACAGTCCACAGTGTGTGTGGGGGGGGGGGGGGGGCGGGGGGGGCGTGCGGCGTGAGAGTGCTTTGCATGTGCGCACCAAGACGGACCTAGGGACAGACAAGAACAGACAGGGGATTAGCGACCAGGAAGATGCACAGACAAGAAAGGGCATTCGCTCCTTAGGGACGAGTCCAGCTTTCCGGGAGTCTAGAAAAAAAGAACGGAGACCAGTTTTTTTTTCCCACAGACAGACTCGGCAGACCTTTTCCCGAAAGACAGAGGACTCCAGTCACACAGGACAGAGATATAAAAGTCCCGAGGTTTTCTTCTACACACTCCCTTCCCGGAGAGATGAAAGAGCCGAGGTTTTATCCGATCTGTAAAGGAAGAAAAGAGACATTTGTCGAAGCACGTCTGAGTTTGTTCTCTTCTCTCAGAGGGGGGGATCCCCCTCCCTTTTTTTTTATTGAGTTCCCTCCTTTGCGAGAAGAGAGAGGAGACTTCCCTTCTTTTTCCCGAGGAGACTTTTCGGAGACGGAGGACAGACCTCAGACGCGTAACATCCTGCGAAAGAAAAAGACGTCAGACAGGAGAGCACTATCAGACACAAAGGACACCACAGACTCGTAAAAAGAAGGGGGTTAGGGTACAGCAATTAGAAACAGTGAGTGAGAGCAGAGACCAGAGCACGCTGATCGACCAGAGAGAGAGGTTTTAGGCCCCCCGACTTTTAAAGCCCCCGATGAGATTGCTGCACAATGCTACCCCCCGAGCCAGGAGACGAACCTCAGATGACGCCTCATTCTTTTGTACTTTTTTTGCAGAATCCACTGAGGGGAAAGTACTAACAATTTTTCCACAAATAGAGGAGGAATGGAAAGCAGGCAGACAGAGATGACGCGAGAAGATGTCAGATGCCCTCTGCTGTGTAGGAGAAAATCGATCTGGCATACGGTGAGACAGAAAAGCCCCCTTGCCAGCTGTGAGTGAGAGAAAAAGTAGAGGTCGTCCCCCTTTCCACCCTTTTTTTTTGAGAGAGAGAACTACGGCCCCCCTTATTCCTTTTCCGAGCGCAAAAGAAAGTTCTCTTAGGAGAGGGAGTATGAGGATGCTCATCTGAGATGAGATCTTTGAAGGATTCCGATGGCCTTCGAGAAGATATAGAACACCGACAGCTTCAGAGCCCAAGTACAGAGACGGCAGTGGGAAAGAAACAGAGAGTGAAATGGGGAGGAGAGGAGACAGAAGAGGTTGATGCTGGAGAGAGACGAGAACGAGAGAAGATGAGCATGAGATGCGGGGGTGGAGGGAGAGAGCGAGGAGATGGACGATGGGCGCGTAGATGGTCAAAAGAGGGAGGGAGGGGAGGGGAGAGACGAGGGGAACAGACAAGAGAGCGAGAGGGGAGAGACAGGGAGAGACAGCAGAGAAGAGACAGACGCAGACAGAAACAGACGGATCGATACCATCGACAGAAAGACCGATAGACAGATCGGAGAGCATAGTTAAAGCAGAGTCGGACCAGTTAGGCTGAGGGAGGGGGGGGGGGAGAGACGCGAGAGAGGGAGGAGAGGGAGAGAGAGAGAGAGGGACAGAGAAGAGAGATGAGGGGGGAGAGACAGATTTGGGAGGAGGAGGCGAGACCGGAACGAGAAGAGAAGACAGACATCACCACCAGAGACAGACAGACCAGACTGAGATACACACACACCCACACACACGACACATTTTGGAACACACATGAACACACACACACACTATGAAGGAGGACAGACGGCAGACCAGAGAGCCACCGAGAGCGAGAGAGAGGAGGAGAGAGAGAAGAGACCAGACAGATTTGACAGGGACAGACGTGAGACATTCCCAGACAATCCCCAGACCAGAAGACCCCTTTTCTTTTTTCGAGAGAGGACAGAGTGTATCTAGGATTTCCCTTTAGACAGACAGCCCAGGACAGACTAGACACACAGAGAGAGAGAGAAGCGAGAGACAAAGGGGGGACACAGAGGAGGGACGAGAGAGAGATTGACGGAGAGAGATTGTTTGAGATCTTGTTTAGAGGAGATTGTCGAGAAGAGAGGAGAAGGAACGGACACATCCACACAACACAAAACACACCAACACACACACACAAACACAACAACAAACACACACGAAGAGCGTGATCGGCACACGCGCATAACACAACTACGCACCCACCATGAGACACAACACACACAACGAAGCATACTATCAGTATCTATACATATACATATAGACATGAACTATTATTCAGTTATAATACAGCGCTGCGCGCGCCGTCACAGACAATCACGAGAGGCACGCACAGTAGGACAGACAGATTCAATACAGAAGCAAGAAGATACGAAGGAGAAGAAGAAGGAAGAAAAAAAGAGAGAGATGGAGAATGATAATAAAGAAGATGTTTGGAGTTGAGAAGAGAAGAGAAGAAGACGTAAGAGGAAGAGAAGAAAGAAGACGAGTACAGAAGAAGAGCAAGGAAGAAGAAGAAGAAGAAGAAGCAGAAAAGAAGAAGCAGCACGAAGAAACAGATCGAGAACCCTAAGGGCAAGGCCAAACAACAAACAGGAGTTGGGGGGGAAAAAAAAAGAAGAAGTTCATTCAATGAGAAAAGTACCGTTTGCGGAGGTCGTGGTTCTTATCTCACGACCGTGCTGCACCTATCCCAGCGTCTTTCCTTCATCACAGTCCAGGTGATAATATTCCCGGGTCAAAATTACCTCCCGGAATATCGTTTCCTGGCAATTTTTGTTATAAAAACACAACGAATGTTAATGGCTAATGAAGATGTGAAGAGACAAAACACGAGGACCCAAAAAGCGATGAAGATAATAAACTCATTACCTAAAAGCGGTAGGGTTTGCGGTACTTAAAAGGTCCCCATTTCCGTACTTAAAAAGGTGAGTTTCCGTTACTTAAAGCTGAGTTTCCGGAACTACGGGACTTAAAAGGTGAGTTTTACGGGACTTAAAAGATGAGTTTTACTTAAAAGCCATGGACTTAACGGGAAAAGATGAGTTCTGCCGTTACTTAAAAGGTGAGATCTTGCCATACTTAAAAGGTGAGTTTTGGCCGTACATAAAAAAGCGCAGTTTTGCGTTACTAAAAATGGCAAACGCGAGTTTTTAGAGTACATATAATTTTTGAGTTAAAGGGTGGAGTTTTGGCCTGTACCTAAATGGCGAGTTTGACGGGACTCCATAAAATATGAGTTTTCCCAGCACTTGAAAACGGTGACTCTTGCCGTACTGCTACGCAAATCTTGCCGTGTTAAAAGGTGATATGGTGATGGACGATTTCTGAAGGAGATGACGGACACATTGCTATGACCATATAATAGCATTACCCCTCCCCCCCCCCTCTCCTCTCTCTCTCTCTCTCTTCTCTCATATCACACACACACACACAAACTTGAGAGACCCCCCCGTAGAGACAGAGGAGACCGCTCGAGAGAGAGAGAGGGAGAGACGCGCGTGCAAGGCTTCTGTTTCCCCGCACCATCCTGAGCTATCCTCTTTTATTTTTTCATTTCACATCTCTCTCTCTCTCTCTTATATCTCTATCTCTCTCTCTCTATCTTTGTGTGTGTTGCCTGTGTGGTGTGGTGAAAATTTAACTACTTGAGTTCAGCGAGCGAAACACAGCCCTGCCTTTAGAAATTCCCGTCTCTGTTCATCTGAAGCTGTCGGCTTCAGCGCTAGCAAGCTCTACGGACACTGCACAGTTACTACACAGTCTGAAGGCTTCTTATTTGTTTGTTTTTACAAACACGCAACCTCCCCCCTCCGCTCCCTCCCCCCTCCCCCACCGCCCTTTCCCAGGGAAATTTGTCACAATTTAAAACGTGTTACCAACGTGTAAAACAAAACATCTGAGCGATAAATTTTGGTGGAAGCCGTTCAGCCAGAACAACACCGGTAACGCTAGAGGACGCTATGCAACGACTGATGGGACTCGTGGGCACGTGGACCTGCACGGACCAACCAGAACGCGAGTCTCTGCCGCCTCCAGAGCCCTGGCTTGCTACGCATGTGAATATTTGGCGAAATGGGGTAGGAAGAGTGAGAAGGACGATCATTTTGTGCACCAATGAGAGGACGTTACTATTTATGATACACGGCGGACAAAAATATGGCGGGGGACAATCAGAAACGATTTCCTCTCTATCCTCTAGCTCTTACAAACAACAGTTCTGACGTTCGCTGAGGAGATGAGGATTCTAACTTGAAGTGAATGAGAGACCGCGTTGTTTAAATAGCGTTCGACTCTTCTTTCTTTCATGTTACATGTTAACATATGTTATATATGACTATGTACATTTCCATCCAGCTGGTGCCCGCTATGACAGGCATTTACCTGTTGATGTGCAGTCTATTTAAGCTGACGAACAGACGACAGAAACAGTTCAGCAATTCAAAGATGTTGTCAACTTTCGAGAAAAGACATTGGTATGGAAACACGTCACATCTGGAAATTCGTATCAGACACGATGTACAACGTAAGTTGGCTTTGGGCTATAGTGAATACATGACATATGCGAAATAAATGTCATAATTTGAGAGGATGCAACAGAAGTGACGTGTTCCCGATACAAGTATTGACTATTTCTGACACTCGAAGTGATTCTGTTTTCCCTCTCAGCGTGTATACTCCGATCTGCACGATTGTGTATAAATGTATAAGTGTGTATCAAGTCACTCACACACACACACACACACACACACACACACACACACACACACACACACACACACACACACGCACGAACACACACACACACACACACACACACACACACACACACACACACACACACACATCACGGATACACAATCGGGCGTGCAAGATTTCTCTCTCTCTCTCTCTCTCTCTCTCTCTCTCTCTCTCTCTCTCTCTCTGTCTTCTGTGTCCAACACAACACACACACACACACACACACACACACACACACACACACACACACACACACACACACACACACACACACACACACACACACACACACACGCATGCACGCACGACGCACGCACGCACGCACGCACGCACGCACGCACGCACGCACGCACGCACGCACACACACACACACACACACACACACACACACACACACACACACACACACACACACATACACACTCACACACACATCACAGATACACAGTCGGGCGTGCAAAATTTCTTCCCTCCCTCCCTCTCTCTCTCTCTCTCTCTCTCTCTCTCTCTCTCTCTCTCTCTCTCTTCAATCAACACACACACACACACACACACACACACACACACACACACACACACACACACACACACACACACGCACGCACACACACGCGCGCACACACACACATACACACACACACATACGCGCGCGCGCGCGCGCGCACGCACGCACACGCACACACATACACACACACACGCGTGCCCGCCGACAACAACGACCTTAACAACATAATGATGTGACCAAATACCATTAGTTACTGAACTGGACATCACGGTGTTGTCTCTCACACACTAACATCTGAGCTCATGAATATTTTGCTGGATTAAAATTAACAAAAAACTGAAGAGCTTTTCACCCGTTTTTCAACAAAAAGAAAAAAAAAATCGACCGGTGAAAATACCAGGATGCATTATCTGATGTTCTTCACCCTGAACCTCTAGGGAGACGAAGAAAAAGTCAGACGTGCAAATGCAATGAAGTATGGGACTCGTGGGCACGTGAACCTGGGCAGACCAACGAGCTGCAAAACCGAGAAAGCAGTTCTCTGTCAGGTAACACACCCACAAATCGAATCTCCAGACCATCGATAAGATCTGGAGTATTTGTGCACAGGTACGATTGGGGTTTGCTTTTAGGGTGTTTGTTGTGCCCCTTAAGTTGATTCCCGACTTTCATTTACTCTTTTAGGTTTGTTACGCTAAATATTTGGTGGTTCCAGGTAGACAGATCAAACTGAATGAAATGAATCTTAAATAAATGTCAGCGAACCGCCCAGAGAAACGTGGACAAACGAGTCACAAGACAACACACAACCCGTTCCGACCTCTTAGGTCTTCTTCAGGTGAAACAAAGACCAACAAAATAACGAAAATGCACTTAGCTTTGATTGCTTCGGATTACCTCTGAGTTCAGCGCAAGGAAGAAAGCTTTGAAAGTTTGGACAAAGGTCCATGAAATTAAACAGGGAGTGAATCTTCCAATTTATCCAGTTACTTTAGAAAATGAGCGATTTCCAGCTGCTGCTCAAAAAGCCGAAGCGTTTGCAGATCTATTTTGCAAAGAATAGTTTTCAAAATAGCCTTTCTGATAAATGCAAAGCTTTGATGAAAAACTCAAAGAGTAATGATATGTACTGTGATCCAGAAGAAAAAGATGACCATTATCTAAACGCGGATATCACTCTACAGGAATTAACAAATGCAATAATATTATTACCACACACACACACACACACACACACACACACACACACACACATCAGTTGGTCTGGATGCACTTTCGAATGAGATGTTAAAACACCTGCCAGAAAATTTTGTATCGATTCTTCATAACATCATAAGAAAAAATGCTGGCAAGATGGAAGTATCCCTTCTGTTTGGAAAGAATCTGTAGTCGTACCGATCTTATAGCAGGGCAAACCTAGATTCAACATAAATAGTTACCGTCCGATTGCCCTCACCTCTCACATGTGTAAGTTAATGGAAAGAATTGCTTTAAGTAGGCTTGTATATCACTGTAAGAAACGTGGTATAATTCCGGCTACATAAGCAGGCTTTAGAAAAGGCAGATCAACAATAGACCATCTTTAAAATTGACGACTCATGTAAAACAACAATTTGCACGAAGAAGAAATGTCCTCGCCACTTTCTTTGATGTCGGAAAAGTGTATGATCATGTTTGGCACGAAAGACTTTTATATAAGCTGAAAACTATTAGTCTTTCTGGTCATGTATATATATATATATATATATATATATATATATATATATATATATATATATATATATATATATCAAAGCATTTCTAACCAACAGAAGTATAGAAACAAAGATACAAAATGTTTATTCCAGCAAGAGATATTTACAAATGGGCATTCCTCAGGGATCGGTCATCACTCTGCTCTTTTTGATATTCTGATATGCGATCTCCCAAAGCATTTATCTTAAAACTGCCTCTTGGTGCAATATGCTGATGATATTTGCACGTGGATGAACGTAACTTTAAAGAAGAAAACTTCAGTGAGATCTTTCAATTTTATTAACAAAAAAGAATATATATATATATATATATATATATATATATATATATATATATATATATATATATCAGCGTCACCTAGATAATATAGCAATATTCATGTTTGAAAGTGGCCTTAGTTTATCGGCAGAAAAAAACTGATGTTATTTGATGCTCGTGGAAGTATTTGCAATATTCCTACTTTTAAGGTAGATAACAATGTATTGAATTATGTGACAGAGATAGGATTTTCAGGAGTAAATATTACCTCTAAATTAACTCGGAACAACCATACTGAATCATACAACCATACTCTTAATCTTCTTAATCCGTAATCTGTAAACCAAATTAGGGCGCAGATACACAAACTTTAGTGCACCTTTCGACGTCTGTCGTAAGATCAAAATTATCATACGCACAAGAAGTGTTCTTCAGCGCACCAAACTATTCACTTAAAAAGTTACAAAGCATAGACTGCAAGGCATATAGACTCGCACTAGGTGTCCCATTTCATGCCAGTGCATCGGGAACGTATTACGAAGCCGGAGTTCTGTCCCTTGACGACTATAGAAACTTGGCCTGTGCTAAATTCATCCTACGTAGCTCAGCTGTTCAGAACTCAAGCAAAGATGAATTAGCTTTATAATCAGATTTCCATTTCCGAAGCCAGCTAGATCTATTAAATCTAATATAGACATAATGACATACTCCTCAAAACTATTGAAAGACGCTGAGATTGATCCCAAGAATATTGCCGATCATTTTCCTGTATCCCCGATTCCAAACTGGGAATAGCACACGGCATGTTTTGATTATAAATATACTGATCTATAAAAGAATGTTAACAATAATATATTGTCCTCTCTTGCCAAATCTCATATCGATAGTAATTATTCACATCACCTTAAAGTTTTCACCGATGGATCATTGTTAAATGAAAAAGCTGGAAGTGGTTTTGCTATTCCTACCCTGAAGGTGAAAAATCTTTTCATCTCGGGAAGGGGTATTCTATCTTCACGGCTGAGCTGGTGGCAATCCTAATGGCGCTTAACTTTCTTGTTGATACTCCACTTACTATCGACAAAACACTTTTCTATGTGGATTCTAAATCTGTCCTACAAGGCCTTGAATCTGTTGCTGTAAAAAAAAAAAAACGAGGTGAGGTGATTTTAGAAATAAAACATCTTGTCAGTATTCTTATATCAGAGGTAAAACAGTTGATTTTTGCTGGATCCCGTCTCACTGTGGGATTTCTGGTAATGAATGGGCTGACCGGGCTGCCAGAAAAGGAGCATGAAAGTCCGATGAATCCATAAAAATCAACATTCCTCTGTGTTTATACGAAGGATATAGTCTCTTTAAAAAGACGTGTATTGAAAGGGTTTTATGAAGCCTACAAAAACTTGGTTCTTATTTTAAAAAAAAAAAAAAAAAAAACATCTACCTCACTCCAAATTGCTCTGCTGTGACAAACCCCAGTCAGCTACTTTTTCTTCTAGCAATGCGGCTAAAAATGGAAAGATTACCTATCAAACGGCCAACACAAACGTACTTGAAAAAAATAACCGAAAACTTGAATCCCTGTTTTACAGGCTTAAGCTAAACGCTTTCCGTACAAAATTTCGCAAAAATTTAAATTGCATCTGCGGAGCAGTTGAAAGTTTCGCAACCCAGCGTCTTCTGTTCCACTGCGCATATTTCAAAAATGAAAAATCCTGACTACCTGCGACTTGATGGCACGTGCATTTTCCAGAACTTATCAGGTCTTGTTTCTTTTGTTAATTCCTTGATGATTAGTCCAATGGGCTCTTTTTTTGTAACAAATGTTCCTACAGGTATGAGCGCTTAACATTTTGGTTATACCAGATATCCTGTACTCCTTTATGTTTCAATACTTGCTTTGGGCTAATATTAATTGTAAAGAATTTTAGTATGAGTCACCGTATATAGCTAACTGCTCGTAACGTATCTCCTATCGGTCCATCAACACACACACACACACACACGCGCACACACGCACACGCGCGCACACACACACACACACACACACACACACACGTTTACACACGTACGCACGCACACACACACACACACACACACACACACACACACACACGCGCGCGCGCGCGCGCGCGCGCGCGCGCGCGCGCGCGCGTTAGGGAGCGCGCTATCTCCCTTACTCTGCCTGAAATCACTTTATGTGAATAGACGTTAAATTGAAGAACGAAGGAACACACACACACACACACACACACACACACACACACACACACACACACACACACACACACACGCATACACGCACGCACGCGCGAGCACACACATGCGGGCGCGCGCGTGCACACACACATACACACACACACACACACACCTCCTCCACCCTCGACCACTTCCCATCCCTATCTCTCTGCTCAACGCCCCCTCTTCTTCTTCCCTTACCCTACCCATCAACTCCTGACATTCAAGGTGGCCAGGTACTCCCCAAGTTTTCTGACACTTCATATCATGCCATTAGTCCAAGTAGAACATTTGATCGATAGTAATGCTTGAAAACCCGGCTTGACATTTCCATATGACGAGATTCTGCGCCAACTAAAAGAGCAGTCTTACATTGGTTACAGCTGTGTGACATCTGGACAGGATGCTGAGCCAGGATGTGCATGAAGAATTAAACGCATTTTCTCTCAGCATCAGGATGTTAAAAATAGCTTCTCTCCCAGGGTTATTGAGACTTCGTTCACTCAACATGATATTAAACTTTTTTTTTTCGCGGACCTGAAAGTTTTTTTCTCCCCATTTTCCTCGAATATTTCTGTTCCACACGACCAGTGCCACCCCCCCCCCCCCCCCCCCCCCCCCCCCCTGACATTTATGTCAAGACTGTTGTTCCCATCCCTGTTCTGTTATAGCTAAAATCTGAGTAGGAAGAAACTGTAGGGAGGCTAGGTAGCGAACAGTCTTCAGAGAAGAAGCCCCTTGATAGCAGACAGTCTTGAGAGAAGAAGCCCCTTGATAGCAGATAGTCTTCAGAGAAGAAGCCCCTTGATAGCAGACAGTCTACAGAGAAGAAGCCCCTTGATAGCAGACAGTCTACAGAGAAGAAGAAGCCTCTTGATAGCAGACAGTCTTCAGAGAAGAAGCCCCTTGATAGCAGACAGTCTTGAGAGAAGAAGCCCCTTGATAGCAGATAGTCTTGAGAGAAGAAGCCCCTTGATAGCAGACAGTCTTCTGAGAAGAAGCCCCTTGACAGCAGTAAGTCTTGAGAGAAGAAGCCCCTTGATAGCAGTAAGTCTTGAGAGAAGAAGCCCCTTGATAGCAGTCTGTCTGAGAGAGAAGCCCCTTGACAGCAGACAGTCTTCAGAGAAGAAGCCCCTTGATAGCAGACAGTCTACAGAAGAAGAAGCCCTTGATAGCAGACAGTCTACAGAGAAGAAGCCCCTTGATAGCAGACAGTCTACAGAGAAGAAGCCCCTTGATAGCAGACAGTCTACAGAGAAGCCCCCGTGATAGCAGACGGTCTACAGAGAAGTAGCCCCTTGATAGCAGACAGTCTACAGAGTCTTCAGAAGAAGCCTCTTGATAGCAGGCAGTCTACAGAGAAGAAGCCCCTTGATAGCATACAGTCTTGAAAGAAGAAGCCCCTTGATAGCAGACAGTCTCTCAGAGAAGAAGCCCCTTGATAGCAGACAGTCTTCAGAGAAGTAGCCCCTCTCACGCAAGTGTTTCAGCCCTGAACTCCTTACCTTCAAAGGTGACCAGGCCACTTCGAGGCCATGACCGCTAGATTCCTTTTTGCTGTCAGACAGATCTTTTGGCACTATCGAGATTCGAACCCACGCTTCCTGGAGGTGGATCGGTGGCCTCAAGGCCAAGTCAACGTGTGTCAGTTTACTGACAGTTTTTTTTTTTTTCTTGTTTTGTTGTTGTTTTTTCTCTGTTTTTCTTTTCTCTATTCCGCTACGGGTTTTCTGGACTCTCCTATTTTCTGTCTGACCTTTTGTCTTTCAAAACAAACACCCACATGATAC
>JADBJO010000456.1:462500-465000 GCA_016801955.1 Conus betulinus
CGATCATGAATGCACACGTGCTAGGCATTTTCTGTATATTTATTTCAAACTGGTATAATGAGAACAAACACTGTACGCTTCATTTAATATGTAATGTAAAATAATGAATATCGTCATCTGTGAGTGGTTGATGAAAAAGCTTCTCATAATTAGTCAATGCTCGGGGGTGGGGGAGGGGGGAGGGGGGTACAACCTAACTCATAGCCGTCTGGGCCTTTTCAAATGTAGTGTATGTGTATGTTCTCTATTATATGTATTTGTTGTATAATTGAACGTTATAGGATTTAGTTTTTGCAGTGATACTTGAAAATAAGTGAATGTCATACTCGTAAGATTAGGATTTGTTAGTTATTGTAGTTGGGTGTAAGGTGTACTATTGTATATATGAGAAGGGTGAATGTAGTATGATCTGTAAAGCGCTCAGAGAAATTCGTTTGATTAAGCGCTATTTAAGAAACCATTATTATTATTATTATTATGATCATTGTTATTATTATTATTATTACTCTCATTTTTTCTTCTCTTATCCATTTAACTTTATTTTAGAAAGAAATGCTCTCTCTCTCTCTCTCTCTTCTCTCTCTCTCTCTCTCTCACACACACTCTCACACACACACACTCACACACACACACACACACACACACACACACACACACACACACACACACACACACACACAAAATGAACTCGAGCGATCAATGTGTTACCGAAAGTTTAAAAGTTGTCATGCACTGACATTTAATGTCAACGACGTTGAAATGCACACCCGGGGGAAACTTTTCTCTTTCCGTGTAGAAACTATGAAGACCAAAGCCATTTTCAAAATTTTACCAGTCTCCAACAAAACTGTCCTTTAAAGCTTTGAAAACTACTGCACATTTGTACAGATCTTCTTTCTTCTTCTTCTTCTTCTGATGATGATGATGATGATGATGATGATGATGATGATGACGATGAAAACGACGGTGATGGCGATAATAAAGAAGAAGAAGAAGAAGAAGAAGAAGAAGAAGAAGAAGAAGACAGTGATTATGATGATAAGAATAATGATGATGATGACGATGAAGAATAAGATGATGATGACGATGATGATGATGATGACGATGATGATGATGAAGATAATAAAAGAAGAGAGAAAAAGAACAAGAATAAGAAGAAGACAGTGATTATAATGATAAGAATAATGATGATGATGATGATGATGATGATGATGACGACGATGAAAACGACGGTGATGACGATAATAGTAGAGGAGAAGAAGAAGAAGAAGAAGAAGAAGAAGCAGTGATTATGATGATAAGAATAATGATAATGATGACGATGATGATGAGGAAGAGGAGGTGCACAGGAAGGTAATGGATAAGAGAAGGAAGAGGAGAAAAATGATTTTAATCTCTCTCTCTCTCTCTCTCTCTCTCTCTCTCTCTCTCTCTCTCTCTCTCTCTCTCTCTCTCTCTCTGCCTGCCTGTCCGCCTGTTTTTCTGCCTGTCTGTCTGTCTGTCTGTCTATCTGTATATATGTATGCATCAATCATTCATCTGTCTGTCTGTCTGTCTGTCTGTCTGTCTGTCTATCTATCTATCTCTATCTATCTATCTATCTATCTATCTGTCTGTCTGTCTACAAAGTGGAAATCTTATAAAGCTGTCTCTGTTACTAAAGATTAGTGGGTTCGATAACTGCAAGCAATGGTTTCTTGGAAAAAAAAAAAAGAAAAAAGCCTGATGGTGAATGTCTGTCGTGTGAAAAAGAAACCGAAAATAAAGTTCATTTCTTATTCTATTGCACAGCTTACACAGATATTCGAAAGCAATGTACCGTACTTGACTCACCATCCTGTAAAACTGACCAGAATCGTATTGCAAATGTTTTGTCGAGCAACAATGAAAACGTGATAATAAACATATCAACATTTATGTTACAAATTATGAACATTAGAAAGAAGACTACTGAAAAAAAAAACAGCTAGTTACATATTTAATCATTGAAATATTTGTCAAGATGATCCGCTGTCGGGTGCCTGTATGTGAATATGAGGAAGGTGGGGAAGAGAATGGGAGGTGGGGTGGGAGTGTGAGGGAAAAGGAGGGGCGAAGGCGGGAGGAAGTTGTAGTGAGTTGTTATGGGCGGCGAGGGGGTGGCGGGAGTGAGAAGGGAGGGGTGAGATGAGCGATTGATTTTACTGAGCCATGTTCAAACATACCCCTTGTCTAAAGTGCTTAAAAGGAGTTCGCACCCATTTTTACAAATCAATTTTGACCAAATACACGGTTTTGGTATGTAGTCGTATTGCGAAACCAAGCCCCGAATCAGCCGCCTGTGCTCTCATCTTGCAGTGAGAGCAGCATTTCCTGCGGATTGTGAAGGCGAGAGGCTAAAACAGAAACGAGAGCCTCGATTACGATAAAAGGGGGGTTTCCCGATTGATGACGTCGAAAAGCCAAGTCGCTCTTCGTGTTCGGCTGAAGTGAGATGGGGCGAATGTGTGCTGTGTCTGGT
>JADBJO010000456.1:472500-475000 GCA_016801955.1 Conus betulinus
ATTAGTAAAGAATTCAAGAAATCTGTAATGTTTTCCTTACCTTCCATATGCCAATGCCGATTTCGTGGAACTACGCATATTGGTCTGTCGTGTAGCTGTGGAATGAACAATGCAGGTTACTTCTGAGCTTAACAGTACCCGTACCAAACCCGTTTTCGGTAAGAATTCTTTATATCTTTGTCACCCAGTTGCATATTCCTGTTTGGTGTTGCTGTAATAGCATCTCATAAAGATGTCTGCATAACCTGGTCAATTGTCTACATAACCTGTTCAATGGTAATTTTGGCAACCCTAAACAATATCTAATATTTCTCACAAAGGTTGTCTAAATAACCAATTCGATGGTAATTTAGCAACCTTAAACAACATCTCACACATCTTTCTCGTGTTTGTATATGGAGTGATGCACCCGTGATTGTCCACATACCATTTTGTTTGAAATATGCAACAGGACTTTCATAACGCGTTTAACAGCAAAATTATGGACCTTTTCCAATTGACTGTTTCCAGATAATCTTCAAACTTCTGACGCACATGCTAAATGGCTCATTGAAAATCAGTTTCTAAAACTGTTGTTTATTTAATTATCTTCGTGTCTATCTGAATCAAGCCTTTCTTTCCTTTTTTTTTTTTTTTTTTTTTTAGATTTCAGACCATTTCATATCAGAAACTTGATGCAGTCTTAGACATCTTTCGCAGATAGTTGTATTTTTTGTTACTTTTACTTTTATTCCTCCACACCATCATTGTCATGTCTGGAAAGATGATTGCCCATTCTGATAACTACGACATTTGTTTCGTTTCGTGTGTTTGTTTATTTGTTTTCTTTTGTTTGTTTCGAAGATTAACGGTCACTTGCAATCAGTCTTCGTCCACTCTCAGAATGGTAAGTTGGGTTTGAAGACAACCGTGTCAGAAAGGGGAATAACATCACCGCAAATATCATTAGGAAAACCACGACAGCGTTTGCGACATTCGTGTGGCGTGTCTAGTTCTTACACATTTCAATCCCCAGTTCTTGGGTTAAAATAATAATAATAATAAATAAATAGCTGTACATTTCCCACTAAACTCTGCGTTTCTTAAGACGTTCCATAAGAATCAAAGGATTTCTTGAAGACAACAAAAGCAGCATAAAGTTCGGTATGCTGAAGGAGTTTTTTATTTTTTAATACTATCGCTTATGATGTAAAGATGTGATCTCCTATTTTCTTCTAAAGGTTGCGTGTTCTTCTATTATATTTCTGCTTCATTTTCAAACCAGACGGCTAATCTTCTGTTTATTATTCGAAGATGTTATTGATGATTTGTTAGAGTTATTCTTCTCTGTAATTGTATTCAGGATATGTACCTCCAATTTTTGAAACAAGGATTGATTTTGGCTATACCTTGAGAGAAAAACGTTCTGTATCCAAAACAGAGTAAAACAGATTTACAAGAAACTCACGTAAAGCTGAATCTGCATTTCTGAACTTTTCACATGAAATGTTTACCCGGGCCACACTTTTTTTTTTCACTTTTCCATTTATGAATACCACCAATAACTTCTTGTTTTGATAATATGACAATTAAACAGCGACCTCCCAAATTCATTCTCAGTCATGTCCTCAGGTTCATTTTCTTCGGGATCAATGCTACAAAATGTTTTAAACTCGGGAGAGAGAGAGAGAGAGAGAGAGAGAGAGAGAGAGAGAGAGAGAGGGAGGGGAGAGGGGCAGAGACAGAGACAGACAGACAGACAGAGATAGAGGCAGAGACAGGCAGACCGGCAGTCAGATAGGAGACTTTCTGTCATCCTCAGCAGTTGCTGGCTTCAACCCAGGGACAACGTCGTCAAAACATCAACATAATATTTCCCTCTCCCTCCCTTCCTCCCCCTCCCCCCCCATTCCCGCCCGCACTCCCCCTCTAGCCCTCCCATCAACCTCCGTCACCTTCAGGACTCCTCGACAACGTGACACTGTCATGCTATAGATCAATGTCACTTTCGTGACTGCTGCAATCTGTGTGTCACTATGTGACCGCTGCAGTCTGTGTCACTGTTCTGACTGTTGCAGTCTGTGTCTCTAGTCTGTGTCATTCTGATTGTTGCAGTCTGTGTTCTCTCTCTGTGTCACTGTTCTGACTGTTTGCAGTCTGTGTTCTAGTCTGTATCACTGTTTTGACTGTTGCGGTCTGCGTTCTAGCCTGTGTAACTGTTCTGACTGTTGCAGTCTGTGTTCTAGTCTGTGTCACTGTTCTGACTGTTGCAGTCTGTGTTCTAGTCTGTGTCACTGTTCTGACTGTTGCAGTCTGCGTTCTAGTCTGTGTTACTGTTCTGACTGTTACAGTCTGTGTTCTAGTCTGTGTCACTGTTCTGACTGTTGCGGTCTGTGTTCTAGACTGTGTCACTGTTTCCGACTGTTGCGGTCTGTGTCGCTGTTCTGACTGTTGCAGGCTGTGTTCTAGTCTGTGTCACTGTTCTGACTGTTGCAGTCTGTGTTCTAGTCTGTGTCCTGTT
>JADBJO010000456.1:480000-490000 GCA_016801955.1 Conus betulinus
CAGTTTCGTTAAGCCATGCACGTCAGTCTGTCGTTTAGCTCTGGATGTCACAACTTATCATCGCCTACTTCTTGGTTTAACCGTACTGTACCAAACCCGTTTTCTGTAGAATTATTTGCCTCTTTGTCACCTAGTTGCATATTCTGTTTCGTGTTGCTTTTAAAGCATCTCATAAGGCTGTCTACGTAATCTAGTCAGTGGTCATTTTAGCAACCTTAAACATTTTCTTTTACATTTTTCTTGTGGCCATACATGGAATGGCATGCACACCCAATTCTTATATACCATTTTGTTTGAAATATACAACAGGACCACTGTCAAGAGTTGAACAGCAAAATTACGTACTTGTTTTTTCTATTTTGATTTCAGATAAATTCCAAAACTGTTCATTTTTCTTGACGATAACACTATCTATCTGTATCAAGACTTACTTTCCTTTTTAATATGTTTCTGACCACTTCATATTGAAGCTTAATTTAGCCTTATACATCATTCGTCCGTAGATGTCATTATTTGTTATTCTAACTTCTGTTCCGCCATACCATCATTTCTCATAATCGCTACAGCCTGTGCCACTTCCTTATTGCTACGGTCGGAGAGTGTATGTTTCGGTGAGAGCTGGGAGCGGGTCGGGGGAGAGGGAACAAACGGAATTCTACCCGGTGGGTGTAGTGACCTGGCACTATATGAAGTGAGCTAAGCTGCACAACCATTGCCGTTATAATCCGCTTGCTCGCTTGTCGCGTTCTCGCTCTTCCTTTCCTTCTCCTTATTTTATTACATATTATGTGCATGACTTGATTTATTTAGTTTAGCATCGAAGAAAGACGACTCTCTCTCTCTCTCTCTCTCTCTCTCTCTCTCTCAGACGCGCGGGATTTACTTATCTTCGCCACTTAACTTCCTGACTTGACCCGTATACGGGACCCTGAGCGAGGGCACAACATGGCGAGGGCACAACAACATGGCGAGGGCACAACAACATGGCGACCCGTATACGGGCTGAGCGAGGGCACAACATGGCGAGGGCACAACAACATGGCGAGGGCACAACAACATAGCGAGGGCACAACATGGCGAGGGCACATGTCTGTCCATCCTGCAGTCCACACGCACGTCAGCACTCCGTCTTACTAGCTGCAGCTGAGATGAGTGCCCCTGAACATATTTCACCCGGATGCACGTGCGCACAGCGCGACTGTTTTATCTTTTAAAAGAAATCTAGAACGAAAAACAACTACATGGGTCGAAAGATACAGCCAGAAACAAACAGTGCAACTGCTATGCCTGACAGTGACTGTCATGACTGCTACATTATGTATGGAGTGAAAGGGTGAGGATGAAAGAGAGAGAAAGAGAGAAAGTGATGAAGAGATTAAAACAGAGACAAAGAGGAAGACAGAGAGAAAGATAGGGAGATAGAGTAAGGAAGATAGCCAAAATGATTCTCTCAGATACATCTTGCCCGTCTCCCTTTCTCTTTCCCCATCTCTATCGACTGCAGACATCTCCTATGACGTTGTGACAAGCACGGAAAGGCCGTGTAGATGGATTGAGAATAGGATTGGACCAAAGGCAGAACCTTGAGGAAGGGAAGATTCAGATCTGTGTAACTAAACACATTACCAAAGATAGGAGTTCTGAAATATTGTCAGTGAAAGTCAAAGGCGCAATAGAAAGAGAGAGACAGACAGAGACAGACAGACAGACAGACAGACAGACAGAGAGAGAGAGAGAGAGAGAGAGAGAGAGAGAGAGAGAGAGAGAGATCCACACACTCATCGTTTATCTTTATGTGACTGACATCCTTCTCTTGCCCCCCCCCCCCTTCCCCTTCCCTTTATCCTTCACACACACACACACACACACACACACACACACACACACACACACACACGCAAGCATGCACACACTCCCCTAACGCACCCCCACTTCCATCTCTTTAACTCTCCAGCTGTCATTTTCTCTGGTAGTTTCCTGACTTCACCACCAAATACCAACCCTCGGCAAACGTCAATACGTTCCAACCTTCCCGGCCATTTTTCCCTCTTCCACCTGAATGTCCCCCCTCCCCTCCTAAGCCTTCTTCCCCACTTCCTTCCCTCTGTCTCCCCCTCTCCCCAAATCATCCCCCCTCCTACCGTCCTAACATAACCCACCTTCCACACTCCTGAACACTGTCGTTTCTGGGGATTGAATCTTCTTCACTGAGCTAGTCCTGGCGTGTCTTTGTTGTTCTCTGACTGTTAGTGTCAACTCTCTCTCTCTCTCTCTCTCTCTCTCTCTCTCTCTCTCTCTCTCTCTCTCTCTCTCTCTCTCTCTCTTGTCACTTTTCTTGCTTTCATTCTCCTGACTTTACCATACCTCATGCGCTTGACTCGCTTTATTTAGTATCACACATCAAAATTACGACTCTCTCTCTCTCTCTCTCTCTCTCTCTCTCTCTCTCTCTCTCTCTCTCTCTCTCTCTTGTCGCTTTCTCTCTCTTCCTTTCTTTCTCCTGACTTCATTATACCTCATGTGCTTGACTCGCTTTATTTAGTATCACACCTCAAAAAATTACGACTCTCTCTCTCTCTCTCTCTCTCTCTCTCTCACACACACACACACACACACACACACACACACACACACACACACACACACACAGCGTAGGAAAATAGCATCATTTTGATGGCAGCATCATTTTAATGGCATTTTTCAATCTACCAGAGGAATACATAATAATCAATATGTGAAGAACGTAAACTGAAGGACAATTCTTTGTGCTTGGCAAATCTATTGCTAGGGCGCCCAAATTAAGATATCACATTTGCTGAGAAAACAAACAAGCAAGCAAGCCAGCAAGACTCTTTCATTGGTTTGTGAATTACATGTAAATATCATAAATATGTTACTATCCATGTTATGTTACATGAAATGAAGATACCCATATATCTCCTTTGTCAAAAAGCTTCGTAAAGCTACATACAATAACCCCCCTCTCTCTCTCAGAATTCCAAGGCCAAAGCTAAACTGAAAGGCAGCAATGTCTTTGATGGGGGGATTTGTCCCTTCGTGTCAGAGGAATCAGATGTGATCTCTCTCCCTATCGCAAAAAGGCAAAGGCTGAGGGGAACATCCTCGATGATTTTTGATCATGTAATCGTTGACGGTAGACAGTTTTAATGCTAACGGCAACTCGACGGAATCAAAATAGCGAGAAGGCCGGTGTAACGAAAAGTTTTAACTCCCCGAATGGTTTAACTCCCAGGGAAAACTGTTCATTCGTAATTTTAACTCCCTGGGAGTTAAAAACTAAAATATAAAAAAAAACTAACTCCCTCTGTGTTTCAGTTTGACTCCAGGGGAGTTATTCTGACATACCACCAGAATGACTCCCACCCACCACCCACTCCCCACACCTCGCTACCCCCATGCATCTTTTATATTTTCGAAATGTGTGTGTGTGTGTGTGTGTGTGTGTGTGTGTGTGTGTGTGTGTGTGTGTGTGTGTGTGTGTGTGTGTTCTTACACTAACTTGCCAGATCAAGACTTGTCAGGTACAATTGTTTCCTTCGATATTATTGGTTTCTGTGAATTAGTCACGGGTCCTGATTTTATTGAAAAATGTGTGTTTTTTCTGATTGGCTGGCCGACTTTCATTTTTAGCTTGGCACACGCCCGCAACCACACCTGTGACGAGTCACTTGACAACTTCATCAGATGGGTCCCAAGCAGCCACCCTCTTGCACAAATTGTACAAAAACAGGCACACCCCCCCCCCCCCCCACCCCCTTCCCCTTCTCTCTATCCCATGTGTCTCACACACAAATTTCTAATCTATGCCAACCCTTTTTCTCCTTCCTTCTCTCCCAGATGTAGCGAGTCAATACAAACAATTTTACGTCACGTCGCGACTACTCGTCATTCTCTCCCCATTTCCTTACCCTTCCCCCCCCCCCCCCCCCCCCCCCCCCCCCCCACCCCCACCCCCCCCCCTCACTCCCTAATTTGGCGGCATGACACAATGAAAATCTGAAAATTTTCCATTTCTCTACACCATTTGAGTGTAATGGCCTACACTTATGGGTGACTGTTTGATAGTCGCATAGATTCCATGAGAGAGAGAGAGAGAGAGAGAGAGAGAGAGAGAGAGAGAGAGAGAGAGAGAGAACGCCAAAGACTGAAGGTACAGTATTTCTACCAAAGGCATCAAACCATTAATTCATGTATATACAAACTTTTACATACAGATTATATACAAAAAGGCATAGTAAAATATCAAGGACATGCATAGATGAGCACATGAATATGTACACGGGCATTTCCTTTCCCTATGATGATGATGATGATCATGAACATTAAATCCCCTTCTCCATTCTCTTACCGAAACACCTGGGAATAGGTGGGTGGGGAGTCATTTTAGTCATGATCAGATTAACTCCCCCTCTGTTACAAAGTAACTCCCTGGGAGTCAGAAAAAACACGTGTGCACATTAATTCCCAGGGGATTTATTCTAAACTGTGAAAAACTGACTCCCCTTAGTGGGCAGGGAGTTAAACTTTTACACGCCTGGATTAACTCCGGGAGTTAATCTGTACTAACTCTCGGGGGGGGGGGGGGGGGGGGGGGGGGGTCATTCTGTTACAGGGTGGGAGTAAGTCTGATATATATGTACAAAACCCCCCCCCCCCCCCCCCCCCTTAATGTTTTTTACGTTTCAAGAATTTGTTGAAACTTGTACAAAAAAGATTTTAGAACATTTTGAAGTTTTACAGAGTGGAGTTATTTTGGCAAAGGGTGGGAGTCATTCTAGTTTAACTCCCGGGGAGTTAAAATTTACATATGAACAGTTTCCGATAGCCTCTTCGGTCTCCGGTGACAGCGTCACATGTGAGCGATGTTCGGTATGTCAGACACCTAACAGAGCTAGCCACGCTTTGCACGTGCGGACGCACAAAGAATACGTCGTGCTCAGCTATACGAAAAGCTTTTTCCTTTTCTGACGTGGGAACGTAAACGCTTTGATGTCTAGATTTGGTGATTTTATGTCATTTCGTTATCAGTTTGAATTTGTCTGTTTAACTGAAACATTCATTGAAAATTGTCGCAATGACTTACTTAGTGTTTTGTAAACTTGCTTTTAAATTTTCAAAACTTGAAAGACGGTCGGGACGTGTGGTTTGCCTAATAAAGAATGAGTTCATCCCTTATGTGAAATCAGCTGAAGGGAAATGTTCGTGTTCTTGATTGACAAAATATTGTTGGAACACAAAAGGATATTCTGGATGGTTGTTTGTATATTCCACAACAAGCTTTTCCGTTTTATGCCAGTTTTTTGATTCAGATACGGGATTACTTCATTAGAAGAATGTGTAACTGACCTTTGTTAACTAACTAACCATGTATATAACTCTAAAAGGTGACCTAAACAGCAGCATATCAGATGCTTCGCAGAACCTTTCTGAGTCTGATAATTAAGAAGCACAACGCGATGATCAGTCTATCAACAGCAACCGAGGCTCTCCAGAGGAAAATGTAAATAATCATGAGAGAAGCTATTAGGAAACATGTGCACTGATATGAAATTATGCATCGTAAATGGTGTTATGTAAATGCGACCAAAAGTGTTGCTATACGTACGTATCTGGCTCTGGTTGCGGAGTAAACGACCACTTATTTTTGTCAAACGAACTTTTTTGCTTTTTTTTTTTGGTATGAAAGATATGAACTGAACGTGTTGGAAATATAGATTCTGGTCATTTTCCTATCTTTCTTCAAATTGCTACAAATTGCTATCTGTTTGGAAATTTTGTTGGCGTAAGTGGGAAAAGTGCAAGTTTAAGTTGTAGAAATAAAATGTTTCGAATGATGCATGCTCCTCGTTGTTTAGTTATACATTACGTAATGAAAACACGAGTAAGAAAAACAGATATTGCATAAATTTAATTCATATTGATATGAAGAATTCTCTAAACGTGTTTAACGAATGTTTAATTCAAAGTGCTAAATGTATGAACAAACGTGTGCATGTTAATAATGGAAGTGTTGAAAGATTGGTATGATGAGAGAGAATGCGTTCTTTTGAAAAAGAAAGACCAGAAGGCTGTTGAGAATCAGTCATCATTGGTCAATATACACTGACAGGATTGCATATATGATAGCTAGGTGTGTGAATATAAACACTCACTAAACAGAAAATAGAAATGATTTAATAGATCATTAATAGATAAGCTTGCTACATTTATAACGTCTCAGAAAGGATTTTGGGATGTTGTCCCACAAGATATCACCATAAAGAAAACTGCCTTGAAATAACCTTAGAAATGACATTGGTACCAGCATTTTCAAGCATTGTCACAGTGCAACGAACGATAATGAACCAGATCAAGAAGTGTTCGAAGATGAACATGATACAGATCTGAATCATCCCAGTAGTGAAGTTGAAGTGTCACTAACAATTAAAACAACTAGAAAAATAAAGCAGCGGGTCCCGATGAAATTATTGAACTGTTTACAAATCTTCGACCCAAGTTGTGCAGTTCAGTCTGAAATTATTCAATACATTGCTTGATGATAGCGTGTTCCCAGACAGTTGGACAGAATCAGTAATCTTGCCAGTTTTAGAAAAAACACGGTGATGCTAGCAATCTAAACAATTATATGGGTATTTAATATTACGGGTGACTATCAAGTTGGCTTCGGAAAGGGTTGTTCGGCTGCTGACCACATGTTCACCTTGTTGGCTTAAGAACAATCTTCATTTTATCGAAAATCATGCGCAGCTTTCATTGATTCTTTTTTTCAAAAAGCTTTCAGTTCCATTAACAAATCTTCTCTGGCCAATTCTAAATAAAATGGTGCCAAGGGTAAACTTTACAGATGCATTACAACCATTTATAATGTGGTGAGAACTAAAATTCGCTGTGGAGCCAAATTTACCAATTATTTCGACTGTTCAGCCGGAGTTAAATGGGGCGGTGCCTGTAGTCCAGATTTATTTTAACTGTTCATCAAGGAGCTAGCCATTGATGTAATTAACGGGGGGGGGGGGGGGGGGGGGGGGGGGGGGTTTGTTGAACCTGGATACATTTGAATGTCTTCATTCTATTACTGGCTGATGACATGGTTTTGTATCACAGACAGTCACTGTTTACAACGCTCTGCTACATATCTCCAGCCATATGTTAATTCGTCTGAAAGTTTTGGTGTTCCGTAAGGGTGGCCACTTAATTGGCTACATGACAGTATTTCTATGCATATTGTGAATGCTTAATTGATATGAGGGTATACTTTTCTCTAATGATTTTTTTTTTCAGCGATTACAAGAATCTTGCCAGCAGGACCACAAACGTTTTGCTCATTTTTATCAAAAAGTTATATATTCTCTGCAATGCATATTTTAATGCACCTTTCAAGTTGTTTGATAGTCAAGTGCAGCCAGTTGCACAATGTGGAGCGGAATTACGGGCACTAGAAAACGCTGTCATGGGTTATGAATCTGTGCACTTTTTCGTTTTAAAGGATGTTCTAGTTGTAAATAGGAGGACGCCATATGAATTTGTTTATGGCGAGACGAATAGATCCCCTATCAGTATTATTTGTACACTTAAATGTATTCACTACTGGCTTAATGTACTTCATATGGAGGAGTACAGAATACCACGAAAATTTAATAGTCTTCCACACGATCTCGATTCTAAAGGAAAAATTAACAGGGCTAGAAGTACGTGTGAGTCTTTTTAATACGGTTTTGATTTCGTGTGACTGAATTCAGGTGTTGTAAATGTGAAACAGTTAGTAAGTTTCTGTAGTCAACGACTGATTGACTGCAAATGGTAAAAATGGTTAAACCATGTGCACAATTGGAAGAGTTTGATTTCTACAGAAATGTTGGTATCACTCATGATATTCTGAAACCTTACATAACTTCAGAAATTGACATTTTGAACACCTCATTTCGGCAACATTGGAACTGGCAATACATTTACTTAGATGCAAAGCTGATGTTAATAACATTGATATGCTTTGTCCTCGTTGTAAAGAGTCACAAGGAAACGAGATCCATTTTGTTCCTTGCTGTTCAGCCCTTGTAGATGAAAGAAATGAATTCACTAAGCCTATATTCTATAGACAGCCAAACTCATTTAAACTGACCTGTTGATGTCGTCAACGTCAACAGATGTTCAAAATTTTACGTTGTTTTTGTATAAGGCATTTCTATTAAGAGAAACGGCTACCTCTTGAAAGTTCTCGATGTGTGTGTGTGTGTGTGTGTGTGTGTGTGTGTGTGTGTGTGTGTGTGTGTGTGTGTTTCATATGCTTTGTTGCATGTCATGTCACCTATATTTGCTTCAGATGTATTATATCTATACCCCTTCATAAGGGGGCCTAGACTCTGTGAATGAGAAATCCGTATCCCCCCCCTCCTCCCTCCCTCCCTATCCCTCTCTCTCTCTCTCTCTCTCTCTCTCTCTCTCTCTCTCTCTCTCTCTCTCTCTCTCTCTCTCTCTCCACAAATGTTTGCTTCGTAATTTTAGTGTAACTATCTTTGTTCAACAGATCTTTTCTGGCCAATTCTAGAATCTGTTCTTCACAAAAAATGCGACCCTTCTTGAAATCAGTTTATAAAAAAAAAAGCAGCATTTTTCTTTCAATACTTATTGTTCCGGTAATGACAATGACAAATTACACTTCGGCTACAACTAACTATACAGGAAAATATGAGTAGAATCACCAGCCGCCATGGTCCAATAGTTAACGTCCTGGATTCCAGGCTGGGAGGTTATGGGTTCGATTCCCACCAGAGCTACTCATATTTGTGGAAATGTTTTGGCCTTGACTGGCTCTTACTCGAAGTCGAGTTTGCTCTAGGCTCAGTCGGTAAGGCTGGAACCATTATGTCAAATTCGTCCACGTGTGGATACGTCTGTGCGAATGTTGCTCAAATTTTCGGACCAACAGTGCAGGTGTCTGTATCGCTCTCGGGCCTGCCTGACGCTGGGATCTGTTACGAAAGTAAGCACAGAGTACAGCCCCCGTCATAACGTCTCGGGCCGGAATGGAACCCAATACCGTCATACCGTTATCTTCATGTCCACATCCCCTCGATCACCATGAAAATAACAAGTATCAACTCCTGTGGTTCATCATGCTCTGCTGCCGTGGTGAGCTCAGGTTCGAATTCCTCATCATGTCAGTCAGTTCCTATTAGTTCATGTCGAGGTCACCGATATCAGCGAGTTGGCGGGAACTGTGGGATGGACGTGGGGGCTCTCTTCGGAAGGAGACCTATCCTCACACCGCCTGTGTGACTGAGCAGTTTTCACTGTCAGTGGGGTTCATTAGGTGATTCCTGTGTATGTTGGTAGCTAAGACAAGGCACCACTGGGCGCTGCAGAGGTGACTTGGCAGCAGTGCGGGGTCTCCTCTGGTGGGCTGCCTTGTGACGGCCTGTGTTGACTGTCCTTTTGATTGCCGGTGCTGGGACCAGTTGTCAGCAGTAGTAGTGCCACAATCTGCGGCTTGAGACTTATGCCACTGGAGTGGCACAGAAGTTGAGACAGCACAAAAAATGTGCATCTCTCTCTTTCTCTCTCTCTCTCTCTCTCTCTCTCTCTCTCTCTCTCTCTCTCTCTCTCTCTATCTATCTCTCTCTCTATCTAGACAGATAGATAGATAGATAGATAGACACATACATAGATAGATAAATTGATAGATAGATAGATAAGCACATGCGTTATGACAGAAATTACGTATCATAGACATTACACTTATTGCATAATTTTGTGAACTGGAATTCTGAGAAGAATCCTCAACTGTCGCCTTTTTAGATTTCTGTCTCCAATGTTGTTTCTTCGTGAACAGTTCTTCCAACGTGTTTCCACATTAAATTTGCCTGATCATTTCCAACAACAATCTGACTTACAGTAATCTTTTCTGCAACCATTTGACGGACAGTAATCTTTTCTACAACCATTTGACTTACAGTAATCTTTTCCGCAACCATTTGACTTA
>JADBJO010000456.1:495000-500000 GCA_016801955.1 Conus betulinus
ATAGTGTTCAGAATTCTGTCTGGCTGTAGTCGAATTTTAACTGTAGATTGACTGAAAATGATCATCGCTATGCGCACTACTGTTTATTCAGCCTTGTCCTTTCACTGATGTTTATAAATCTGCTCTCAAACTACTGTGGTAGGTCTTTTATGTGTACAAACATTTGATCTGTTTTGAAAGTCTCCACTAGCATGAATGTCTTCAAACAGAACTATTCATTGTGAAAATTAATATTGTTCTCTGTCTGTCTGTTTGTCTGTCTGTCTGTCTGTCTGTCTGTCTGCTCTCTCTCTCTCTCTCTCTCTCTCTCTCTCTCTCTCTCTCTCTCTCTCTCGTTCACTATTTCCTGCACTGATGCGTGTTTATGTATGTGCATGCCAATAATTTTAATTTGAGATGTATTCAGAGCTCTTATATTTCAATCCCATTTTAATGGTTGAGGATTACGTTCGTTTTTCTTGTTGTTGTTGCTCATTCCTCTTTTTTTTTTTTTTCCCCCCTAAACACTGCTCTAACAAAGCATCTGTCAACACTTCCTCCCCCTCCCCATTTTTTTCCACAGTATGTTTATCAAGTATGATTCAGCTTAATTTTTAGTTGTTTATCTTATTTTTTTCTGCGCTGCATCAATCACGTATTCTAGTCAATCACACATAACTTGACATTTTAAAAAACTTACTGTGATTGGGAATTTTTCCAGCTGTTCGTTTTCTTTCCTGAGGGTAGTACATTAAAAATCGTGATTTACGCGTTTTTTTTTTTTTTTCACCTTCATTAAAAATGGTCGGTCTTTCCATCCTGCTCGTTTCCCATTCAAATCCTATCTTGAATTTGCCCTTACTATTCTTTGTCTGTCTGCCTGTCTGTCTATCTGTCTGTCTGTCTGTCTCTCTCTCTCTCTCTCTCTCTCTCTCTCTCTCTCTCTCTCTCTCTCTCTCGCTTTGAGTTGAACTCACAGACAACAATGTCGATTTCTGAAATCACCTTGAAATAGGCGAGAATGTTTGTCCGTTGCCAACTATCCTTTTTGTGTATTAATCCACGTAAAGCTGCGTTTTGAATTGCCGAAGTCACCCAGATCATAGCTATAGTGAAATCTATAATTGATCAATGGCAACTTTTTCCGTTTTTGAACTGACCGCTGAAGTTGGCTAAGAACACACGTGTAAACTGTTTACCCTACACTTTAGAGTGCTGATTATTTATAACTGATCACTTTTCGATTATTTGTATCTAATCACTTTTCGATTACTTATACCTAATTACTTTTCGATTACTTATACCTAATCACTTTTCGATTATTCATACCTAATCACTTTTCGATTATTATACCTAATCACTTGTGCATTCACGCAAATGTACCATTCCTTACCGAATCAGCCCCAACACTGATGGCGGAGGAAGACGAAGGAGGGTTGGGGTGGGCAGGGGGGGGGGGGGGGGGGGGGGGGGCGGGTGGAGGCTGTCAGCTTTCTTGCCCAGCCCTCTGTAGAAGTGACAGCTAAATCCAAGAACCTGCCACCCCACCGCTGCCAGAGTCTCCAGTCTCACGGAGTCTGGCAGTACTAGCAGCACTGTAGGTCGCCAGTGCCATTGTAACCGTCTACAGCTGTCCTGTTGCAGCAGCATCGGCATTCTGTCGACTTAAAACCGAAGACCATACTACTAACCTGTCACAGGCACACTCAACACTACGTTGCTCATAAACCATCTACAGGGTGGGAGCTCTGTCCCAAATGGGCAGAGGTACGCACTGCTGGAATTTGTCTGCTTTGTTGTTGTTGTTGTTGTTGTTGTTGTTAAGCGGGGCACACTTCCGCGGAGCTCACCTGTAATCGCAGTATCCGTGAGTGACGACACATGCCCGTGTTTGCACACACTTTGACACCTGCATCTTGCCTTTCAAGGTACGTGTGCCTGTTGCTCATTGGATTCCTTGTATGTGAAGTGGACAGTGTTGTACGTCGTGACAGTGCTCCGTCATGTGCTGCGACAAGGTGTGAGCACTCATCACCTCCGGCATTGTCGTGGACTGCAGCGACATGTGAGTGTGTGTACAGTGCGTCTGTGTGATTTTACAATCACCCTGTAATGGGAGAAGAAGAGAAATGTGTCATCTAGACGTTTTAAACAATCTTAAACTTAATCCTATTTAAGACTTACTTTCAAAACGTTTAACTGGTAGCAAAGAAGAACTTGCAGGCTGGAGGATCTGTTTGTGCTATCGTTTTTCTGCCATTACTGGACTGACATTCGTTCCACTCTGACGAAATCGACCACAATGATGCTGTTGTGTTATCTTTCTTGTTGGCCATCTTCCTGACTCTCTTGACATAACAGTCCAGTGTGTGTGTGTGTGTGTGTGTGTGTGTGTGTGTGTGTGTGTGTTATCAAGCGTCCATGTGTGTAACCGTTACTATCGATGTAACATCAGAACCGAGAGGAGTCCTACTTCGGTAAAGTATTAATTGCTCAAGCAAATCTTCCTTTTTCAAAAATAATTTCTACCAAGGAAAAATGATGGCGTTTCTGTTGCTTTTACACTTGCCTGTATTTCCATGTCTTTGTCCCCGGTGTCCCCTCAACAATCACACCATGACACGGACCGCGCTGTTCTGAGGCTACAAACAAGGTTGCCTTGCAAGGATATCCGTTCATCTCCCCCACAATCTCATCTTCTCATTGACTCTTGCGATGGATCTCAGGGCAGTGTGTTCAATTTTTTCCCAACTCCATGTTGCTCACAAATGCCTAAACAGAAGAGGAGAATGTTTCACCTGGCGCAAACTGTGAACTTCTTTGAACAATGTCATTTTCATGATTCTTAAAGCATCAACTGGAAAAACAAAGTACATGTCCACGTACCTGACAAGTTTAACTTTTTTTGTGAAAAAGAAAGAAAACGAGAAAAGAGATGCAGGATATTTTGAAGAAAAAAAAAAAACAAGAACTGAAAGAAAATCATTCCCTTAAAACTCAGTTAGGTACTCTGCGGTCTAAAACCAACACGCGAAAATAAACTAAATCACTAATATGTCACTCAGAATGCAAACTGTGCTTACCATATGCAAATCTAGATAAGAAAAAATGTATGCTCCCTTAATTCAAACAGCGGACAAATCAACAAAATATCAGACAAAACTTGAACGAGGGCCTTAAAAAAGATGATCAAGTTACTATGAATAATTCACAGCCAGTGTCTGCCAGCTTCAGCAAGGAGGGTTTCAGACGGAAGTCTTACAGGATCTACTCTTGAATCCCTATAAATGTATAATTTTCAGTGCAAACCTCAAATCCTTCCGAATTTCGCTCAGATTTAAACAGCATACAAATCTCTCCTGCATTTTAGTTCAAATCCTAACAAAACATTTTTTAAGAACAACGATAGACAAAATAAACAAGTCATCTCCAGTCATGAAACCATCCTCCTAGAGAGGTAGTAAGCCGCATGTCCACGCCAGACAGGGCAATAATGCTGCTGGTGGGGCCTCCTCCATCATTAATTCTTTTATCCCCAAAGACTCGCCCCGTGTAGCGAAAACATGTTAAAAACTGTGTGTGCCAGGGATGACGGTCGATGACCTCTACAACTGGCTCCTCGTGGGCCAGTCACCCCGCATACAGCAGATGATGTCCTTGTTCATGCTGGGATCACCCCACACACCGCAGTTATCCCACGCACTCTGTGACCAGACCGCACCTGGCGCGTGTTGCTTAGAGCAAACTGTGTGACTGGCACACATGGAAGTGTGACTGGCACACATGGAAGCCTGCTGTGAAAACTGTGTGACTGGCAACATGGAAGTATGACTGGCACACATGGAAGTGTGACTGGCACACATGGAAGTGTGACAGGCACACATGGAAGCCTGCTGTGAAAACTGTGTGACTGGCACACATGGAAGTGTGACTGGCACACATGGAAGTGTGACTGACACACATGGAAGTGTGACTGACACACATGGAAGCCTGCTGTGAACACACTGTGTGACTGGCACATATGGAAGTCTATTGTGCAAACTGTGTGACTGGCATCCATGGAGGCCTGTTGTGCAAACTGAAAGAAACACACGGACACACTGCTGGCCAAAGGCTTCCTCCACTGCTTTCAGTTACGTGAACCCCCCCCCCCCCCCCCCCCCCCCCCCCCCCCCCCCCCCCCCCCACCCCTTTTTTTTTTTTTTTTTTTACCCTACCGGATTACTACATCTTACCCATTCCTCTCCCATCTTAAGTGCACACACCCAAGGACAGGTCACAAGACTGACCATTGACGAACGCCTCCCCCCCCCCCCCACCTACCCTCCCCTCACTTCCTCTTGTCAGTTCCCCCTACCCCCTCTCCCAGCACGCTCGTAGTCAAGAGAGTCCTCTTTCCTTGTCCCACTTCCTGTTGGTCCTTTTCAGTTCCAGAATGACAGTGTACCAACACACAGTTTGCCCAACCTGTTTACCACGCTGACGAATGTTCACGTAATGATTCCTTCACTGCTAGATCGAGACGAAAATAGGACATGGCAAATATTCACACTCCTCAATCTTCACACTGAAAACCTTTTACACTGCATCCCAGTTATTGCTAATACAGTATGGTTTCGATCCCCAATCATATACAGTCGCAAGGGTAACATTCTTTTTTTCATTTTTTTTTTACTTCGAATATTTGTCAAGTCATTAATCTAATAATGGAGGAGTTGTTGACCTGCACATGTTTTCTCTCATTACTCAATTGTTCAACATGTTATTGCGTGGTCAATCAGTGGGAAATTGCATCTCTTACCATATCCAAGTAAAGGGCTGTTTTGTACAATTCTTAGCTCCTGCAATGCATGGCTTACGTAACAGTTGAACTGACCACTCTGACTGTTGACACTTTTTGATCTTCCTTGCATCCTTAAATGGATCGTCGAGCATAGGCGCAAATATTTACCCTTATATTTCATGCATGATTTTAGTTTTTCAGCAGCAACTTATCTCTTTACTACACTTTCTTTTCGTTT
>JADBJO010000456.1:507500-520000 GCA_016801955.1 Conus betulinus
GATAAATAGATAGTCAGGCAGACGGAGAGATAGATAGATAGATAGATAGATAGATAGATAGATAGATAGATATAGATAGATAGATAGATAGATATGTTGGCATATAGACAGATAGATAGACAGATAGGTAAATGGATAGATATACAGACAGATTGGCAGGTAGACAGACCGGTCGATCGATAGATTGACAGATAGCTAGATAGACAGATGGCTAGATAGCTAGATAGACAGACAGACTGACAGACAGACAAACAAACAGACAGACAAGATAGCTAGATAGACAGACAGACTGACAGACAGACAAATAGATACATACATATATATATATATATATATATATATATATATATATACAGACAGAATACTGCGTGAATCGGTTTTGAGCCCGCCTTATGAAGAACTCCTTAACAGCTCGTCCATATCATCATTGCTATCTTCATCAGCTAACATCAGGTCGTCCTTATCATCACTGCTATCTTCATCAACTAACTAGAGGTCGTCCTTATCATCACTGCTATCTTCATCAACTAACAAGATGTCGTCCTTATCATCACTGCTGTGTTCTTCATCAAATAGCAACATGCTGTCTTTATCATCATTGCTATCTTCATCAACTAACAACAGGTAATCTTTATCATCATCGCTATTTTCATCAACTAACAATGTGCATTTCACTGCTGGTGATCATACAAAATCTGGTCCGAAGTGAATGATGTCGACAGAAGACGAAACAAGAAGACAACAACATAGAATTTACACGCATTTACACGAATGTTTACACAGACACACCACATGAGTTTGTATAAACATTTACACGGACACAACACAACACAGCACAATATAGAACAGGATTAATGCGAAAACACAGCGCATATAGCGACCGGAAAACCCTGCTTCCCGAGTTTCTGTAACATAGGCAACCCCCACCCCCCTCCCTCCCCCCCCCCCCCCCCCCCCCCCCCCCCCCCCACACACACACACACACATACACACACTTGCACATAAACACACACAAAAACAACCGCACATACGAACGCAAAAACATTCACAAACGCACATCTGCATGCATTCACTGGCACACACACACACACACACACACACACACACACACACACACACACACACACACACACACACACACACACACACACACACACACACACACACACAAGAATAATATTGAATTTAGAACACTGTATTTCTCTTATCTGCTCTCCTCTGAAAAAAAAATGCATGTGCATTATCTGACTATTGGGACATGAAGCTTGTTTATCTTAAGCTTTCATGCCCCAACAAGTAAGAATTCCTCATGAATTCACTGAGAAATTCTTGACTCTTGGAATGTTACATTCCTTTTTTCCGTACATCATCTCAAACGAGATTTTCTTACGCTATCATTCTTTCGTTTGTGTGTATGTTTGCATGTGTGGGTGGTGTTGATGTGTGTGTGCGTGCGTGTGATTCGTTTGGCGCGCCCGTGTGTTTGTGATGGAGTGTGTGTGGTGAGTGTGTGTGTTGTTGTTGGGTGGTGGTGGTGGTGGTGGTGGTGGTGGTGTGTGCGCGTGTGTGTGTGTGTGTGTGTGTGTGTGTGTGTGTGTGTGTGTGTGTGTGTGTGTGTGTGTGTGTGTGTGTGACGCACTCGCCCTAAAGGACGCGAGGAACGCGCATCGCTGCAGTCTGTGTACCCTCATGCCACAACGGACCACCCTTGTGTGTGTGTGTGTGTGTGTGTGTGTGTGTGTGTGTGTGCGCGAGCGTGTGTGTGTGTGTGTGTGTGTGTGTGTGTGTGTGTGTGTGTGTGTGTGTGTGTGTGTGTGTGTGTGTGTGTGTGTGTGTGCGTGCGTGCATGTGTGAATGTGTGTGTGTGTGTGTGTGTGTGTGTGTGTGTGTGTGTGTGTGTGTGTGTGTGACTGTGTGCGTGTGTGTGTGTGTGCGTGCGTGCGCGCGCATGTGTGTGTGTAGGTTAAAGTGTGTGTTTGTGTGTGTGTGTGTGTGTGTGTGTGTGTGTGTGAGAGAGAGAGAGAGAGAGAGAGAGAGAGAGAGAGAGAGAGAGAGAGAGATCACGGACAGACGAAAGCGACCCCTTTTCAGGGGGAGACACTCCATGACTGAGCCACAAACCTGAAGGTGAAAGAATCATCTTTCTAGACGACCATCCCTTTCTACTTGCTCTGAAATATTTTTTCTTTCTCTAATTTGTCCTGATATTGTTTCTTCTTGCCTACAAGATGTATTATTCTCTTTCCTGTCCAGACATACTTTATCCTTATCCTTGGGAAATGTTATCTCGCCAGTGTAGACATTGTTCCATCCTAATGATTTTTCATTCTCCCCCCATCTATTGTCTCTTTGTCGTTGTGGTGTGTCATTTTCTCTTCCATCTATTCTCTCTCCTGTGAAAATCTTTGTTTCTTGTCCTTATCATGTTTCTCCCTCTCCTATCTATTCTTCGTTTCTCCTTGTCCTTATCATGTTTCTTCTCTTTTCTGTCCATTCTTTGTTTCTCCTTGTCCTTATCACGTTTCTTCTCTTTTTGTCCATTCTTTGTTTTTCTCCTTGTCCTTATCACGTTTCTTCTCTTTTCTGTCTATTCTTTGTTTCTCCTTGTCCTTACAATGTGGTATTCTCTCTCTCTCTCTCTCTCTCTCTCTCTCTCTCTCTCTCTCTCTCTCTCTCTCTCTCTCTCTCTCTCTCGCTATTCGAAAACAGTTTGCAAGTCATCAAAAATGGTATGTTGCTTCTATCGATTTTGAAAAGGTCTATAATTCTATCTCTCAGAAACTTTCATGGCTATTTTGATGAAAAAATGGAATTGTAGGTAAATTATGTCCATGTGTAAAGAACATATATGTCGAAGTAGTAAAAGCAAAAAATAAGGTAGATAAAGCAAGTCAATCTGACTTTCTTATGTGTTCTCGAGGCGTTAAACAGGGTAATGTTTGTAGCCCCATGTTGTTTTCATCATTCATAAATGTATAAGCATTAGAAATAATTGAAAATGGTAGGCATGGAGTAACTTTCGATCTTAGAGAATTATTCATTCTGCTTTTCGCTGACAATATTATATTACTGTCCATAACGGTAATTGGGCTGCGACGACAACTACATAGTTTACATTCAGCAGCAGCAAACAGAATGGAATTAAAAATTGATATGAAGAAAACTAATATTATTGTATCTCGGAAGGGAGGGTGCTTTAGCGCAATCCGAGAGATTGACTACGGGAATGAAAGAGTTGTTGTAGTTAATGCAACCAAATATCTTGGAACATACTTCACAACAAAAAACTTAGCTTCAAGTTTGCTTGACAAGACATTGTAAACAGAGCAAAGAAAGCAACAATAGTGATCCTTTACATGTTGTATGGATTAGATTGTAGTTCATTGAGTGCATTTTTTAGTCCGTTGTGTTTGACTCACAAGTTCAGCCAATTGTGCAGTACGGAGCTGAAATCTGGGATTTCGGAACAAGTGTAATATATAGAGAAAGTTCATTTATATGCATTGAAGCGCCTTTTAAATGTTGACATCAGAACTCCTAATGACATGATTTGTGGAGAACTGGCAAGGTATCCAATTTATCTATGTAAAATGCATTAAATAGTGACTGAAGCTGACTAGACGGGTGAATGTAGGATACCTTTTAAAGCGTACAGAGAATGTTGTTTCCAGATGATGATGGTGAGAAGACATGGGCTTCCAGGGTACGACAGTGTTTAAATTCTTGTGGGTTTGGATTTTGTGTTCAGAATGCATCTGGGTTTTTGAAATGTTTAAAGAGAGAGGATTACTGACTGCAAATGGCAGGACTTGCATGACCATGTCCATCATAGTGATAGGTTCGTACAGTATAGATATTTCAAGAGTACTCATGAGATAGAACCATATATTAACATAGAAATGAATAGATATATTATGAGCACATTGGCTAAAATTTAGATTTGGTGTTTTTGACATTGCATGCCATCGTTTCAGATATTCCAGTCCTGCCGACGTTTAATTGATATGCCTTTATATGCAAGGGAAGATGAAGTTCATTTTTTTCTTAAGTAGTCCTGCACTACATAATCTTAGAACCAAATTTATCCTGCCAAAGTGTCTTACTGAACCATGTCATTTCAAGGTAATTACTGTTGCCGACAACAAACACTTCCCTCTCAAATTTGGCTGTATCTATTTATGAAGCACAGAAAAGACTGCGTGCGATTACCTAATATCCCAATTAATGATATACTTTAATGATAGTCGTGAATTGTGTTTACATTTTTGTTCTACGTGTACCTTAATTTTTCTTTGTTTGTTTGATTGTATGTATGCCCCTTCAGAATGGGCCTTGGCCTTACATCTGAATAAAATTCGTAATGCATTCGAATTCGCACTCGAATTCGCATTCTCTCTCTCTCTCTCTCTCTCTCTCTCTCTCTCTCTCTCTCTCTCTCTCTTTCTATTCGAAAACAGTTTGCAAGTCATCAAAAATGGTATGCTGCTTCTATCGATTTTGAAAAGGTCTATAATTCTATCTCTCGGAAACTTTCATGGCCTATTTTGATGAAAAAATGGAATTATAGGTAAATTATGTCCATGTGTAAAGAACATATATGTCGAAGTAAAAGCAAAAATAAGATAAAAGCAAGTCAATCTGACTTTCTTATGTGTTCTCGAGGCGTTAAACAGGGTGATGTTTGTAGCCCCATGTTGTTTTCGTCATCATAAATGTATAAGCATGAGAAATAATTGAAAATGGTAGGCATGGGGTAACTTTCGATCTTAGAGAATTATTCATTCTGCTTTTCGCTGACAATATTATATTACTGTCCATAACGGTAATTGGGCTGCGACGACAACTACATAGTTTACATTCAGCAGCAAACAGAATGGAATTAAAAATTGATATGAAGAAAACTAATATTATTGTATCTCGGAAGGGAGGGTGCTTTAGCGCAATCCGAGAGACTGACTTACGGGAATGAAAGAGTTGTTGTAGTTAATGCGAACAAATATCTTGGAATACACTTCACAACGAAACTTAGCTTCAAGTTTGCTTGACAAGACATTGTAAACAGAGCAAAGAAAGCAACAATAGTGATCCTTTACATGTTGTATGGATTAGATTGTAGTTCATTGATTGAGTGTTTTTACTAAGTTGTTTGACTCACAAGTTCAGCCAATTGTGCAGTATGGAGCTGAAATCTGGGATTTCGGAACAAGTGTAACTATAGAGAAAGTTCATTTATATGCATTGAAGCGCCTCTTAAATGTTGACATCAGAACTCCTAATGACATGATTTGTGGAGAACTGGCAAGGTATCCAATTTATCTATGTAAAATGCATTAAATAGTGACTGAAGCTGACTAGAACGGGTGAATGTAGGATACCTTTTAAAGCGTACAGAATGTTGTTTCCAGATGATGATGGTGAGAAGACATGGGCTTCCAGGGTACGACAGTGTTTAAATTCTTGTGGGTTTGGATTTGTGTTCAGAATGCATCTGGGTTTTTGAAATGTTTTAAAGAGAGGATTACTGACTGCAAATGGCAGGACTTGCATGACCATGTCCATCATAGTGATAGGTTCGTACAGTATAGATATTTTAAGAGTACTCATGAGATAGAACCATATATTAACATAGAAATGAATAGATATATTATGAGCACATTGGCTAAAATTTAGATTTGGTGTTTTTGACATTGCATGCCATCGTTTCAGATATTCCAGTCCTGCCGACGTTTAATTGATATGCCTTTATATGCAAGGGAAGATGAAGTTCATTTTTTTCTTAAGTAGTCCTGCACTACATAATCTTAGAACCAAATTTATCCTGCCAAAGTGTCTTACTGAACCATGTCATTTCAAGGTAATATTACTGTTGCCGACAACAAACACTTCCTCTCAAATTTGGCTGTATCTATTTATGAAGCACAGAAAAGACTGCGTGCGATTACCTAATATCCCAATTAATGATATACTTTAATGATAGTCGTGAATTTGTTTACATTTTTGTTCTACGTGTACCTTAATTTTTTCTTTCTTTGTTTGTTTGATTGTATGTATGCCCCTTCAGAATGGGCCTTGGCCTTACATCTGAATAAACATTCGCACTCGAATTCGCATTCTCTCTCTCTCTCTCTCTCTCTCTCTCTCTCTCTCTCTCTCTCTCTTGTGTTCTTCTCTCTCTCCTCTCCTGTGTAGACATTCTGTCTTTCTCTCTCTCTCTGTCTTTCTCTCTCTCTCTCTGTCTCTCTCTCTCTCTTCTCTCTCTCTCTCTCTCTCTCCTCTCTCTCTCTCTCTCTCTCTCTCCTCTCTCTCTCTCTCTCTCTCTCTCTCTCTCTCTCCCTCCCCCCTCCTGAAACGACTATCAGTTTACTTAACTGGAGACTTTAAAGATAGACATTTTAAAAGAAAGAAACGGCACTCAGTGAAGAAAAATGTAGAGAAATACGGTTGACTTTGTTTCATTCAAAAGCGATTTTTCAGTTTGAAATTTTGGGGCAACTGTAAGCGATAATAAACAAATCATGCGAACTGTAGATGACGTCATTATGGTTTGCTGCAGAAAAGCGGTGGTTTCAGCCCGGGCCGCCAACAATGACCCAGGGCTTTACGTGGAACCAACTTTGATGGTGAGAAATAGCTTCTGTTTCAATACACTGGATTGGATGAACTTTGAAACACTTAGCGTTTTATTTGGGAATCAGTTTCACAGTGAGGTGACAGAAGGTGACACTGAAACAAACTTACAAGAAAAATGGCTGCACCACCGAACGAAAGAGACAAATAAATTACAAGCAAAACACGATGAATGAAATGAAATCATCCCAAAAGTAAAAAACGCTACTTTACACTTAAACAACTACAAATACTTATTTTGATTTTCTGTGATTATGTAATTTTGTTAACGGGCACTGAGCTTTGTCTTCAACAGCAATTAGATATTCTTTGTAACATTGCAGAAAGGCTTGGGCTGATAGTAAATATGGATAAATCTTAGGTGAGTGTCTCTCGAATAGAACCACCTCGCCACACGAGAGAACTGGATTTACCATGGACAGTACCAGGACAAATATTGGGCAGTATTTGTTCTCAACGCGACTGGTTATCTTTTTCCTGTGCGCAGCACGACTGGTTATCTTTTTCCTGTGCGCAACACGACTGGTTATCTTTTTCCTGTGCGCAACACGACTGGTTATCTTTTTGGTGTGCGCATCGCCACTGGTTATCTTTTTCCTGTGCGCTAAGAAACATGATTGGGAGAGCAAAGATGAGTGTGGACTGGCATTGAAGACTGCTTTGGCCTCCAGGCTGTCACTCTCTGTAAGTGTTCTTCACGCTTCTGGATGACTCGCTACAGCCTTACGGTTCACAGATATGGAGTATTAGCGCTTACCATTTTGTCATTGGACTGGCGCGTTTGATTGCGACTAAATGATTGTTGAAAGTTAGCGTTGGGACACTAAATGTACCAATTTTTTTTTAGGGAAGCGAAGAGAGACTTCCGTCATTCATGATTATTTCTCTTATGTTTAAAAAAAAAAAATGAAGCATTGGTATGCTCTAGTCAAAATGTGCTACCATCGTTTCCCTCGGAAACATAATGAAATATTTTATGATCTTCATTATAGCGATGTAAATAAAAATAACTGTCTGGTGTGTGTTTCGCTTTGTATTGCCATGTTCTGGTGTTGCATGGAAACATCAAGAAGTTGGTGATGAATATGATTTTTAGCTGAACTGGACAACGTTGGACTGACTGCTTTTGCAAAGCTGGGATGGTGGCATCGTTACGAAAGAGCATCACTCGATTTATTCCATATGGAAATAAAACCATTGCCTCCGTGATTTTTTTACTGATCAAACAATAGATTTTTTACTGATCGAACAAAAGATTTAACAAAACATAACGATATATTCAACGAGAATGAGATTTTTTTGCATTTATCAGTCGAGATGTTATATAAACTGATTTCATGAATCTACGCATAGTTGACCGACGGAATTTTCAAAATGAGTACGAATCAGATTTTACATTCATTAATTTGCTTTATGTGTTACAAACATAGAAAGTGGTATTTACTACCATCATTTTACAAGCGACCATCTAAGTTCAGATTGGTCACATAAGCGTCACTGATAACAATGTCTAGGCTCTCTATAATAGTTGCAACCAGGCATTTCCCTGTTGGTCAATGTGCATCCAGACACTAATCATCATGTTTATTTTGAAACCACGTGCATTATTCACGAGGCTTTCTGCAAGTTTCCCTCCGTTTTTGTACTGACTGCACACGTGACTATTCTGTTGTCCTTTCTTGTCCTCCCCGGTCCACTTCACATGCGCACATGGCACGGTTCATGACAATATGTGTGTTGTCTCCTTCTCTGCCTTCTGTCTCCCTGTGTTTCACCATCGTATCTGTCTGTATGTCTGTCTGTCTCTTTTTCTTCTCCCACTCTGGCTGTCTGTCTGTCTGTCTGTCCTCTCCTCTCTCTTTCTTCCCCCTTCTCTTTCTCTTTTCCATATTCTCTCTCTCACTCTCTCGCTTTCTTCTCTTTCACCACCCACCCTCCACACACACACACACACACACACACACACACACACACACACACACACGCACATGCACACGCACGCACGCACGCACACACGCACTCACGCACGCACGCACGCACACACACACACACACACACACACACACACACACACACACACACACACACACACACACACACACACACACTTCAGTCTAAGGGCAAAGGTTCAGCATCGCTAATGCGTGTTTCCTATTAAAACTAGTTTTCCAGAATGAACAGTCCAGTCTCTTCCGCTATCTGATCTTGTTAATCAGAGTAAGAATCGTGTTTTTTCGAATGATTTCAGTTCAGATTTGTATATTGACACTTAAGATTGTTTTTACATAATCAAAGTATGAAATTTCAGTGAAAAGAACTCCTAGAGGACACAACAGTCTAGGTAAGTGTCTATGGATAGGATATGGCTCATATTAGAAAAGAGAGGAGGCGCCAGCCTGTCAGTGAGATAGAGAGAGGGAAAGAGGTGAGGAAAAACAGACAGACTGGGGGGGGGGGGGGGGAGAGAGAGAGAGAGAGAGAGAGAGAGAGAGAGAGAGAGAGAGGTCGAGAGAGAGGTCATCATACATCACGTTGAACAGGAGACTTCCACTCCGTTTCAGCACGATCGTTGTGTCTACAACAATGACATATATCTGCTAGCTATGCGAGTGGTATAGTTCGCCTGGTATGCAAGAACCCTGGGCATAAGAGGGTTCTCCTGTCTGTCACAATTTCCAAATTGCGTGCGTCCCCTGAATATGTCAATGTAATGTGTCCTTTCTTCCAAAGAAATCCAAAACACGCCCCCAAGTTCTGCCAGCTTGCCATCTCCTTCCAACTCTTCTTCTCTGAAGGCCTTAGAATGATGCAGATGGACCACGTGTACAGTCCCCGTCCTACCCCCTGCTCCAGCCCCTCCCGCACGATCGCCCAGACACGCCAGGAGACCTTGCATTTCCATCGGTCAGACAGGTCGTCTACTGAACGTGCTCGGTCTCCTGTGTCATCTTCTTCAGACAGAGCAGTACGCTCTCTGTCCAGGTCCAGGCAGACACCCAGCCGCCGTACCAACTCCTCGTCCTACCTTCTTCACTCCAGCAGAATACGGGAAACTGTCTTTTTTGCCTAGCGTAATTGTGGTTGGAATATGGAAGCAGTATCTGCATCGTGTGTAGAGTTTTCTTTCAAATTCAAATCTAAAACAACTTATACCCCCCCCCCCCCCCCCCAAATGTTCTTTTCCCATATTAGGGAGAGTGTGATGCTGTAGGCCTGGGCATGGCTCTGGGCTGTGTCTGGGGCTGTGCTGGGGTTCTGTGTATACAGGGCCCGAGAATCCACTAGCCTGTCAATAGCTCCACATGTAGCGGCACTTTCTCCGGTGGGTAGCTGTCTGTCTCGGATTCTGCTTTAGTGTTGTTGTTCATTTTATCTATTTTGTCTCCTTTTTCGACCCCTCATGTGTGAAGTAATCTTCGTCACGTCGAAGGTGTCCACCAGTAGGAAGGAGAAGCCCTCAGCAGCAGCAGGATAAATACACACGATCACGATCAACTGTACAACCACTGATTCTGACGATGAAATGTCAGTCGGTGGATGTGCCCACACTGCAGAGCTTTGACACCCCTTCAAGCGCTGTGGGACGTTCAGGAGCAATCACCTCCATAGCCTGTGAATGTGAGTGTGTGATCTGGGACTGATGTGACAGTAACGGACCATGTCTGGTTACGAACGGCTTAGTGGGATTATCTTCATGGCTGAAGCTGTCTCTGTGTTAAGGACAGTATTTCTCTGTACACTATCAGCGCAAAATCCATCTAAGAGGAAAGATGTATCCAGCAGTTGAAGAACGACAGCATAGCATTGTTTGTAATCAAGAATCGTTTATTACTGGTGCTGATAAACAAACATGGGAAAGGAATGGGGGAGCTTGCTGCTCTGTGCTTCTGTATGAAAGCAAAGTATGGGTCGTTCTATATTGATAAAAAAAAATTCACTTCAGGCCCCATTTGTGTGTTGAAAGGTACAGAAATGCTGACAAAAACATCTGATACGCATCTAATGCAGTAACGGAGGGGGCAGAATTTTCCTAACGACTTATTCTCCCATGCTGAAGATTTACATGGAGAAAAAATGGAGTATGGAGTCTTAAACTGAGTGTTTGATAACAGCCTAGACATCGTTAGTGGAGAACCACGCAGACAAAAGAATATGAAGCGCTTTCAATATCTTGTCTTGAACTGCTCTTTTTCGATATTTGGAGACTGTTTACCCCCGAAGTTAAACAGGTTACTTGATCGCGTAAAAACCATGGATGGCATGTCGTTTCCAAGACTAATCTAATTTTTCGTCTGAAAAATCTCTCAAGCAATATCTATTCTGTCGCTCGACACCATAAAGCCGTAAGTGAACATGAAAACTGTTCCAATAAAGTGTCGGCCTTTTCTGGATAACAGCGATCTACAAGACTTCTTGTGTCTGGAAGGTATAAGTAGAATGATGGAATGATTTATGATTGAGTGTGCGCGTAGTTGAAACTGAAACTGCGCGCTGTAAAGATGTGTGAAGATTGTATATCATTTTGTATTGAGAGACAGGGCAGAAAGATTATAACAAGCCTAGATGAATCAGAGAGGAATCTATCTCTTGACCCAGATGATCATTGATTACTAGCTGGAAGGGTACGTCTGTAGAAAGAATCAGAGGTTTATTCTTTACCAGACGCCTACAGTGCGCAAATACGTTCTCGAATTAAGGTCACAGCGAGGGAGAAAAAAACAGCACGAAATATTTCTTTCAATCAGAAAGGGCAAAGTCAAACGCTAAAATAATGGAACCTTTAAAAGCTGTAGATGATCGTATAGTTTCAGCCCAGTATGACATTTTGAAAAAGCAGGTTAAACTTTTTAATAAGATCTACACTGAAGCGGGGAATTGGATGAAACTAAAGCTGCATCATTTACGCAAGGTAAAGACATCCCGCATCTTTCTTCAGAACAAAGGCTAGTTAAAGATAGAATTCGCTATTCTGACAAAGTTGCTAAACTACAGCATGCAATGCGAAGCCATTGTTCCCCCTGAATTAGATTACTGATAACCAGCTTCATTAAACGTTTTTTTTTTTATCTGAAAGTTCTATCCATAAAAAAACTCTCTATCAATGCAGGAAAAGAATTACTTTGAGATGAACTCTTTAACTAGTGTCCTATTTCTCTATTAAACACTGCCTATAAACTTTTAGCCAAAACTGTTACGAGAAGTCTGTCAAACTTGTTCACTGCCACTATTCATAAATATCTAGTTGGCTTTGTTTAGAAGAAAAGAGAGTACAAGGCTGAGACTTTAGTTGATAACCACTGATTGCACAAACTCTGTGAATGAGTCTGGTGTCCTAAAAAGCAGTGGATTACCGGCGCATATTCGATTCTATCTCTAAAGATTTTATCATTTAGGCATTTAAATGCTTTGATCGGGGGGATGTTTGTTTTTTCCGCTTGGTTACTATGCTAATAGCAAATGCAGAAAATAGTATTAGTTGGTGTATCAGTTCAGAGTGGAATTATACAGGGATGTCTGTTCTCCCTAATGGCTTATGTTATTGCTCTGGAACAGTTACCGATAAAAAAAAAAAAACAGGGTTGATAAGCATATTACAGGCATTGAATTACCTCTGTCTTCGAAAGTTGTTTTTTCATCAACTACTTGAAATTTTTAATGTATGCTAATGATATTACAGTTTTCCGCGCGTGATTTAGAGAGAGCCTTTCATTTGATAGATATGTATACACATTTCTCTAATCTGAATGTTAATAAAAACAAACACAGAGGTCATGTGTCAAGGTTCTAAGAAACACTGTGACGTCATGCAGCTTGGTTTTCGATGAAATTAAAAATGAAGATGTTAGGTTTGTATTTCAATAATATTCGTCGTG
>JADBJO010000456.1:535000-540000 GCA_016801955.1 Conus betulinus
GTAGTATATTCATCATCAATTTTTGCGTTGAGATGCTCCCATGGGGGCATTGAGGAACAATAGGAACCTCCGAAATTGCATCAATATCAATACTACATTCGGACATAAGCTCACAAGTGAAATTTCTAATTGGCTGTATGTATGATATATTTTTAGACCTTTTGGGGTATTCCTTGTTGGAATCCATAAGAATTTCATCAGTAACATTTTTTTTTTTTTTACAGATAGGCCTCTTACAACGTATTTGGACACATCCAACGTTCGTTGTTCATTAGAGGTAAAATGTTTGTCTCCTTATAGCATTTCATTGTGTTTGTGTGCACTGGAACACCCAAAGCTAATTTTAAAGCTTTACTATCTAAGCTTTGCATTTTCTTTAAAAGGTAGTTAGATGCAGAGAAGTATATTTCCTGTCCATATATTAATTTTGATCGAACTAACGATGTATATAAATGTAAAAGTGTGGTACAGTCTTGACCCCATGGTTGACAACATATAATTTTGAGCAAATTTAATCTTTTCCTAGCTTTATCTATCAAATTTCCAATATGCTTTTTTTTCCAGTTCAGCTTCGGTGTTTAAAAAACACTCCTAAGAACTTGACTGTTTGCTTATATTGTAGAACATTGTCATCAAGAATAAGGTTGGGCAGAGCCTTTGGGTTTTCGCCATTATTAAAAGCATTAAACAGTTTTCTCACCAGATAATTCAAGACCGTTCTCTTTCATGTAAGCAGACAGACTGTCCAATTCTCCTTGATACATTGTCTGTACAAATTTTACTGCCCTTTTATTCGAGTGCTTCCTTAATGAAGTATTAATCCAAATGGCAATATCATCTGCATACTGCACTACATTGGTGGTTTTTGACAATGCCTTTGGGAGAGATCATGTATAAGGATCGTAAATATAAAGGTGCAATAACAGAACCCTGAGGAATGCCATATCTATTTTCCTGAATGATGAATATATTTTTCCAATTCGTGTGTACATATATTTCTTCCTTCTAGAAAGTTTTTTTTTTATATAATCATACATATTCCCAGAAATACCAATATTTTTCAGTTTATACAATAATCGAGCATGCCAAACACGGTCGTATGCTTTCTTTACATCAAAGAATGTAGCTAGTGTACTTTTTTTTCTGCGTGAAAATTGTTTTTTTATATGAGAAGTTAGTTTCACTAAATGATCAGTTGTGCAACGCCCTTTTCTGAATCCAGCTTGCTGGACTGGAATAATGTCATTTTTTTTCACAATAATATAATACACGCGTTTGTACAATTTTTTCAAGAAGTTTACCAACATGGGATGTTAAAGCAATGGGTCTATAGCTATTTACAGATGTTCTCGTTTTACCTTCTTTTGGTACTGGTACTACCACTGAACTTTTCCAGATTGTAGGAATAGTGCCGTACGTCCAACATTTTTTTTGAACAACGAATGTAGTAATATTTTCCACGAAGAAGGCAAGTGACGAAGAAGCTCGTAAGAAATACCATCTAGGCCCACTGCTGAATCATAAGATGTAATGGATTCTCTATCGCTTCAAGAAGTTCTGATGATTGTAATGGAGAATTTAAGTAGTTATTATTGTCTGGTATGGGACTCTTATATTGTTCTTTTTGTTCCTTTTTATGTCTATGGTACTTGATTTCTGCTGGAAGATTTACAGCTCGACTATTTTCCGAAAAGAAATGGGAGAAAGCTTCCGCCTTATCCATTGTGCTTGGAAATTCTTTTGTTAATTTTACAGGGTAAGCTTGTGTTTTGTAACAATTTTTCATTTGTTTTACTTTTTTTTTCCAAACTTTAAACATATCCTTCGATTCTTTTACTTCGGTCTCACAAAATTCTGCCCAGTATTTCTTTTTTGCTTGAGCAATAATTTTATTACATTTGTTCTTTTCTTGCTTCATAAAGACAAAATTTTCTTCTGTCTTATTTCGTAACCAAGCCTTGTAACTTTTTTTCGCTTTGATTTAACAGCTAGTCTACATTCTTCCGTCCACATACATTACCCACATATTTACCAATCTTTTTAAATTTACATTTTAGGATAGAATGCTCGGCTGCTAACAGTATGACTTTGAAATTACAAATAAAATAAATTAACATCATCGTTCTCAATAAATGTTTGTGTTATACGATGCAAGAAAAATCTGGTAGGCATCCCAGTTGGCAAGTTTATAATTAAACTTTGGAATTTTGTCTTCGATGTCTGTTACATCATTATTTATGTCATCATCAAAGATTATAGTAATGGGGGGTGATCACTTCCCAAACAATCTTCTCCTATAGACCAATTACAGTTTACTGCAATGCTAGCTGAAACTAAGGATAAATCTATCGCGCTAGTTTGTGTGAGTGAAAACATGGAATTCTTGTGATTCGACCATCATTTAATAAAACTAAAGAGGAATCAGTAATATTTTCAACGAATCTGTTGGATGAAACTTTAGAACACCCAGAATCCCAAAATGGTGCATGGGCATTAAAGTCGCCAACAATGATCCATTTCTTACTTGTTAAATTTGTATTCTTCAGCCAGTCTGTGTTATCCTCTTGGGGTCCATTAGGGATAATATACAGAAAGTACATTGTAAACCGAGTCTTTGTTCACTTTGATTACAGCACCTGTAGCAAATACACCTTCATCTTCCTGCGGCACCGGAAATGGAACGATCCTAGTAAATTCCAGGTCCCGTCTGATGTAAAGAGCAGTCTGGACTTTTTTGTTTGATTCACTGACTGTGTAAAGTGGAGGGTAGAAATAATTCTCCAAATTAGGTAGTCTGTGCTTTTCCACATTCAGAGACTGAAGTGCTAGCACAGAGTGGTTTCCCTCCAAAACATGATTTTCAAAAAGCTATAAATTACTGGGAAGTGATCTGGCATTCCATTGAAAAATTTTGAAACAATCCTTTTGCTTAGCTTGGCAAACTGTAAGTTGTAACATAACTGCTGTTATGCAAATGTTGTCATCTTCAACCGACATTGTATCATATGTCAGACTATTTGCAAAAGCTTCCCAATTGGCTAATTTATAATTATAACTTGGGATTTTGTCTTCAACATCTGATATGTCAGTGCTAACTTTATCATTCAAATTTATGGTGATTGGAAGGTGTTCACTTCCAAGGCAGTCTTCTCCAGTGGACCAATCGCAATCAATTGCTAGATTTGGAGATACCAGCGACAAGTCTATAGCAGCTGGTTTGTGTTGATACATCCGGGATTCGAGTAACTCGTCCATCATTTAACAAGATTAGACTGGAATCAACAATATTTTCTAGAAATCTGTTAGAAGACACTTTTGAACATTCTGTATCCAAAAAGGAGCATGAGCATTAAAATCGCCGAGAATTATCCATTTCTTAGAAGTGAAATCGATGTTTTTCAGCCAGTCCGTATTATCATCTTTGGGGCCGTGGGGATAATACACTGAAATGACATTATAAACTGAGGTGTCATTACTTTTATCGCAGCCCCTACAGAAAAACAGTCTTCAGAATCTTGTAGTCTGGGCATAGAAACTTGTGAAAAATTGTAAATCACATCTAACATAAATAGCGCACTGCACCTTTTCATTTGAAATATTTACGTTAGTTAGTGGTGGATAGTAGAAATTCTTAATATTTGGAAGCTTTGATATTTCAACATTTAGCGATTGAAGCGCTAACACACTATAATTTCCTTGTTGTACGTAATTTTCAAAGGGCAGAAAATTTGCAGAGATTGATCTGGCATTCCACTGTAATATTTTCAAATTGTTGTATACTTGTTTCTTCATAGTTGTCTCTATAAGTCAATATGTCACTTGTGTGAAAAAGAAGGGAAAAAACTTATCACTAGTCAGGACCAAGGATATATTTTCCGACGATGCCTATGGTCTGTGACGGAATGCCGCGGGAGGAGGTAGACAATACATTCCTGGCGGTGGTAAGGATCCGTGGGGTCTGGAAGGCCAGTGACTGCAGTTGAATCCCCGGGTGCCGCTGAATCTTCCACCTCTCTCTGTCTGCGTCGTGGTCGATCCCAGAAGAGGCGATGTAGATGACGGCCAAGGTTTCTTGCCAGTAGCCTTGCTCCTTCGCCATTTGGGTGGAGATCATCTTGAAGGTGATAAGACTTCTTGATGTTGTCGTAACCCACATGAGAAACGTTTTTTTGGTATTTTTTCCAATTAATTCAGAGTAGGTGTGCGCATTATATATCACTCGTTTTGCTTCAAGATGTTGCGATTTGACAGGGATTGACTTGCTGCATACAACATGGGACTGGGGAAAGATTTGCTGGACAGATTTCACAGCAGATGCCATGTCTTTTTCCGCACACAGCGGCGTCTTTTCCTTTAAGGTCGTTGAATCCTGTGTGCAGAACCACACAATCTGGAGCAGGATGCAGCGATTGACTTGCTTCTTCAGCAACCTTCTTGACGTCGTCAATGGTAAACGCTTTCCTTGCAGCCACTTGTAGTCCATAAGCCATTCCCAGGCGTGTAGGATTGACTCGGTTCATCGTAGAGTCATGAAGAATAAGGACACGGGGAGTATCTGAGGGAATCGTATTTTTTTGCCTGCATTGATTTGGGGTTAACTTCTGCGTTCTATTTGGTGTCACTTTATCTACGTAATTGGTAGTGACGTCATTTTCAGTACTGTTCTTTTGGCTACTTCTTTTGTTTTTTTTTTTGTTTTTTTTGACTTTTCTTTCGTAGTCCACCGGCCCTGCAGATCTTTCTGTTGTTGTCTTGGATGTAGGGACCGGTGGGACTACCTAACAGCGTCCGCATAGGAGCGATAACCAGAGGTAGGTGTTACGTCCGTCTGGGTTTGAGTGTTTGACAAACGCTGTTTTCGGAACAGGCCTGCTCAGTTTTTCGATCGCTTCTTTTTGCTCACTGATGGTTATTTCGAGCCGCGAAATTCTATCACACAGCCTTCCAATTACATTCGACAATGCTTCAAGTTCACTCACCATGTCAGCCTGATTTATTTT
>JADBJO010000456.1:545000-550000 GCA_016801955.1 Conus betulinus
CTAAGTCGACCCACTTTTCTAAAAACGATAATTTTAGTTTTATCTAGATTAACTGTTAGATTAAGGGTATCCAAAGCTTTCTGTAGATTTTTCAGTTGGTTTTGAAGACCGTTTGGTGTAGAAGAAAACAAAACGATATCATCAGCAAATAATAAAAGAAATATTTCTTGAAAGCCCAGGTAAAAACTGAAATCCATGTTTTTCCAAATTTTGTTACGTTTTCAGCCACTTCAGATATTAACAATGAAAACAATAGAGGGGACATCAAACAACCCTGCTTTACCCCTGATGGGCAATCGAAAAATTCTGACACATGTGGGCCCCATCGAACACAGCTTTGTACAGAATTGTACATACCTTTCAACATATTAATCATTTTAGATGAAGCCTGCACTTTCTTAAGTACTTTCCAAAGCATGTCGCGATCAACTGTGTCGAAGGCTTTTTGATAATCAATAAAGGCAACATAAAATTTTCTGCTTTTGTAACCATATAGATAGGACTTGATCATTGACACAAGAGTAAATATATGATCTACAGTTGAATATTGTTTACGGAAACCAGCTTGCTCGTCACTTATTTTATTTTCCTTCTCAGCCCATGCATACAATCTCTTGTTCAACACACATGTAAATACCTTGCTAACAACACTCAACTGAGAGATGCCTCTATAATTTTCAGGGTTAGAAGCATCTCCTTTTTTAAGCAAAGCACAATAACTGATCTAGTCCACATTTGAGGAAAAATAGCCACGCTCATATATCTGATTAAAGAGTTTTGTTAAAAAAAGGTGTTACAATAGATTCGGCCGTCTTCAAAAATTCACCACAAATATCATCTAAACCTGATGCTTTATTACATTTTAATCGCTTTATTGCACGACGCACTTCATCTTCTGTTATTTCATCATCCAAATCGGGAACTTAAACAGACTCTCCTTGAATATTTTCTTCTCCTTGAATATTTTCGTCTAATATTTCATTATCTCTAGCACTACTACCAACACTATAATCGGGGGAGAAAATCTCTTCAAAATGTGCTTTCCACCTGTCCATGTGGATAAAAGGCCAATCAGGTTTTTTTTTTTCTTTTAACATTTCGTATTGTCGACCAAAACACACTAGATTCATTTTTATTATTCAGTAATCTATAAAAAAATTGATTTTCGATATCCTTTCCTTTTATCTTTTTAAGTGTCCTGATATTCTGTTCTTTTCCGAGCATAATCACTCTGGTCACTGGGGCGTTTGGTGCGCGTGCACCTCACACGTGCTTTACCAGCTATGCGTTTCTTATATAAACAAATCTTATCAAACCATGGTTTACTTGTCCGTGCACGAGCTGCAGGCCTAACTATTTTCTGCATGCATTCCCCAGCTTTTAACAGCAAGCACGTGAATTTGTCAACAGCCGAGTCTATACTAGTTGAAATGTCATTTGTACAATCAGCAAGAATCCTACCTGCCTTTTCCGATTTTAGATAAGCAATAAACTGGTTGGCTTTGCTTGCTTCCCATTTAAATTTCTGGAAAGACTCTGCTTTTGTTTGTCAGTTTCTTTGCTATACTCATATTTCAAAGATAAGAAAACAGGCATATGCTGAGATTCCACCCTTTTCTGCTCGTTAAAGCATTGAAACACAAGGCAGCAAATCCACAGAACACAAAAAGTAATCAATGACGCTGTTTCCACGTTCCGATAAGAAAGTAAACTGACCATTAATATCACCATCACACAGCCCATTCAAAGGTGTTAGTTCAAACATAGAACACAGATTAATCAGCGACTTGTCAAAAATTTACAACATCATCCATAGAACGCCTTACATAGAACTCACTACTATCAGCCGCAAGAATCACATCGATTTCATTGGCTTCTAGACTCCAGTTTCCAATTCGAGCATTAAAATCGCAGTTGTAACTAGATGAACATCTCTTTTTTCATATTTCTCAAGTATAAACTGTTCCAACATTTCTAGGTTATTTTTTTATTTCCTTTTTTTGTAACAGTCACTGTTCATTGGATGGTTGTATAAGCCAATAAACAAAACATCCTTGTCTGCATCAAAAAGTGTCCTACATAGTTTTACACAAACAATATTTTCCAGCCCAGTATCAATAGCATGAACGAATCTCTCCCACGATCTCTTTATTAATAGCACCGTCCCTCCGGATCTCCGTCCCATCTTTGACAGTTTTATACCTGGGCTATGGACAACAATAAAATCGCTAAAATATACTGAAAAATCGAAAGTAGGAAAAGTAAAAGTCTCAACAAGGCAAACAATATCAAAAGACGTAAAGAGTAAAGACGTGATCTATGAAATCAGGGTCTGTCAACTTTGCCTGAAGTCCGTCAACATTCCATGTAATACAAGAAAGAAAATCGTGTTTGTTTACATTATTACAGTGACTATTACTTGTTGGCGAACTAGCATGTGTATTTGTATTTGTTTGCGTGAACGCGAGCCCTGGCCTTGACCTAAAGTTCATTTTTTTTTTATTACGGGATGAGGAGGAGCGAGAAACACGTGCATTCTTCTTGGCCCACGTATCAGGCAAGTTGGGTTGTCACTCACTCGCCTTTCCCTTCTGTCCCTTTGACAGAGACGCCGGCGGAGACACCTTCATCGCTAGTAGAGGGGGGATGGGGGTGAGAACGAAAGGGGGATGGTGAGAAATGGGCAGGTGAAGTGACGCAAGGGGAGTCCCCTTCATTGCCTCCTAACTGGGGTTTGAAAGGGGAGGAATCAATGGGGGTATCCCCCTTACTGAGAGAAGGATCGTTAACTGGAAGTGACACCTGGACACCGGGGTGGGGGGGGGGTGGGAATCTCTTCTTGAGGGACAACTGTCTGACGCTCCACTGAGCTAGTAAAAATGGAAGATGTCCCAAATGTGGTAGCGTTCCTCGAGCTCTGTGCTGCACTCCTCGGTGGGGCTTCACGTTGCGGCTTCACATGCAATTTTCCCTAGTAGAAATATCCAAACTTCCCCTCCCCTTTCAGCTGTCTCAGCTGTGCGGATTGCCTACGGGTCAAGTCCTGTGCTACCGTCAGTTGATCATGTTTCATATCAGCCCGAGCCTCCTGATTTGTCATCAGGCGCATGAGGTCCCCCCATCTTTGGAACTTAGCAATCACAGGACGTGGCTGGGCACTAGCGCCGCGTGGCTTTCCCAGTCTGTGGGCGCGTTCTATGACGTCGTCAGACCACTCTACTCCATCCGGTATGTACGTGCGAAGAATGTTCATCACCACTTCAGCACATAATTCAGACTTTCCATCTGTAGACTCAGGGATTCCAAAGAACTTAACGTTGTTGCGCCTTGAAAAACGTTCTAACGTGTCAAGCTCATCTTGTAGACCCGCAACTGTCCTGTTTGTTCTTCAAGTCCTCAATGTCATCTCTATTCTGCTTCGCTGTCTGGCTAGTTTCTGTCATTTCTGCCACCAGCCGAGAGACAGCATTCTCCATCTCTATCTGCCTATTCTCTATCTTCTTCAAACTGTCCCCCATGGGAATTCACCATCTGCAGGATCCGAGAACATTGTCCTCCTAGCTTAGTCTCTAGAGTACTAAATTTCTGCAAGATCAGATCAATTTTTTCGTCCGCAGTTACAGGGCCTGGGTTCTGGTGTACATCACCAGACAGTAAAACCTTCCTGAGACCAAGCAGATAGTTAACAAGAGAAAGAGTAGCAGTACAATACACAGGTAAGTGGATAGCTAAGGACACTTCGTAGTTTCCTTGGAGAGAGAGAGAGAGAGAGAGAGAGAGAGAGAGAGAGAGAGAGAGAGAGGAAAGACAGACAGACAGAAAGAGACGGACAGACTGGAGGTGGGGAAGAGGTACAGACGAAAACAGGAGAAAGACGAAAATTCATTTCTTTTTCAGAAACGAATGTCCTTTACATTCATCAGAGGAGGAACCGTTACTATATATTTGTGTGTCCTAAAGGAGTCAGCGAAGGAGGTCTTGGGAACAGCAAGAATCCAGTCAAGCCAACGGTAGCCAGAGACATGCTGGATCTGTGCAACAGAAGACTGGATCTAAAGTGTATAAGCAAAAGAAGATAAAGAAAGAAAGAAAGAAAAAGAAAGAAAGAAAGAAGAGAGAAAGAAAGAAAGAAAGAAAGCAGTCCCTCAGTATGCACTGGCGTAGTGAGTGGGGAAACAACAAGCCAGAAAGCAAGAGACTGTCAGCCAACGTGATGCAAGAATGTCAGGCCGTAGCAGCATGGCAGCTTTTCTTACACTGATGAAGCGAAAACAAAGTCACGGCAGTCCAGGACTACGTCTGTAGAGGGAGAGAACAGCCTTCACTTCCCGGGACAAATAGCAATGATTGGAAGGGGATCGACAGCTGCGAAAACCAACATCACCTTTATAACCACGAGCTAAATCTAGGCAATAGCATTTCTCCTCGCAGTGTTCAAATGTTTCAAGCGTGCCAGATAAGAGGATGTTTTTCACCAGGTATAATACATCAACACCAGTTGTGAGTCTGCAGATACTCGAATTCTTCAAAATGACACAGAAGAAACAAAACCAAAAAAACAACAACAAACAAAACATAAAAAGAAGAGAAAGACAAAAAAAAAACAGAAAAAAAGACTTTTCTTTGTTGTCAATGAAGAGAAGCATTTCACACTCTTAACAAGCTGACGGGCACTGTCAAGACTCACAGGGGAGGCCACTGACCAGTGGTGAATGCTGTGTAAATGTTACTGTTGAGTGATCATGCGGGCACTGGCTGTTGTCTCTGACAGTATGTTGCTAACCATTCATTGACAGAAAAGATCATGAGGGCACTGGCTGTTGTATGTGACAGAATGTTGCTAACCATTCACTGACAGAAAATATCATGAGGGCACTGGCTGTTGTCTGTGACAGAATGTTGCTGACCATTCATTGACAGAAAAGATCATGAGGGCACTGGCTGTTGTCTGTGACAGAATGTTGCTAACCATTCTTGACAGAAAAACCATGTCATTGACA
>JADBJO010000456.1:577500-582500 GCA_016801955.1 Conus betulinus
TGGTAAAACAGAAGGAAACTTACAAACAAACAAACAAAACTGCAGAGAGAGAGGGTCAGAGGGGGGGAGGGGAGGGGGAAGAGAGAATGGTAGGTAGGAGGAGGAGAAAAGGGATGGTGGACAGAGTGGGAGTGGGGATGAGCGATTTTAACGGAGTAGGTTTTATGTTTAGACGATTTATTCAAAGTATGGTTCACAGAAGACTTTGCAAATGGGCGCTAATCATTGTAATCGAATAATTTAATTACTGAGACATAAAATGTTTATGCAAATGTTCCTTGAAAAGTTTAAAGTATTCATGTTTTGTAGATTCGGTGAAGTGAGTTCCAGACATATGGTCCAGAGTAAGCTAGGCTTGTTTTGTATAGATCAATGCGTGGGTAGGGAAGAAGGAATTTCGTCGAGCCAGAAAAGCTGTTCGATCTTGTAAAAAGGGCATTGATATAGCATGGCATAGTATCTGTCAAGATTGTAAACATAAATGATGCCTTGTTGAATTCCAATTGCCTATTCAGAGGAAGTATGTTCAGCGCTTTTAGTTTTTCGTCTGTTGTTAGAGATATGAGATAACAGGAAAAGGTGTTTGAGACTACCTTGCATACGTTATTGAGATGAGATCGCCATTTCAATTCTTTATCTATCGTTAACCCTAAAACACGATGCTCATCTACCTGCTCGATAGAAGTGACATTCAACTGAAGTTTTAGGCAAAGAGGAGTCAACTGGTGTTTTTGGCGGGTAGCTATAATCATAGATTTGGTTTTGGCTGGGTATATGACCATTGAGTTTGAATGATACCAGTCTGACACGGGGGAGAGAGAGAGAGAGAGAGAGAGAGAGAGAGAGAGAGAGAGAGAGAGAGAGAGAGCGGAGGGTGGGAGAGAGAGAGAGAGAGGGAGAGCAAGTATCAAGTGTGTATCTAGGTATCTGTGTGTGGTGTGGTATGGTGCGGTGTGCTGTGCTGTGCTGTGCTATACTGTGCTGTGGTGTCGTGTGGTGTGGTTTGTGTGTGTATATGTTTGTGTGCGTGCATGCGTGCATGTGTGTGTGTGTGTGTGTGTGTGTGTGTGTGTGTGTGTGTGTGTGTGTGTGTGTGTGTGTGTGTGTGTGTGTGTGTGTGTGTGTGTGTGTGTGTGTGTGTGTAAGCGTGTAAGCGTGTTCCAAGAGGAGAAGAATAACATATAAAATCTCAATTCTTGAATTAATCTTGAAGAAAAAAGAGCCTGGAGCCTCTCTCTCTCTCTCTCTCTCTCTCTCTCTCTCTCTCTCTCTCTCTCTCTCTCTCTCTCTCTCTCTCTCCATTTCAATTCATTTCCCACTCCATGACTACCTTCACTCCACTCTCCCGTACAGTAGTTTGCACTGTTTATAAAACACCTGCTGTGTGTGTCTCCGCCTCCTGCACTGTTAATAAAACGCCGGCTGTGTGTGTCTCCGCCTCCTGCACTGTTAGTAAAACGCCTGCTGTGTGTGTCTCCGCCTCCTGTACTGTTAATAAAACGCCTGCTGTGTGTGTCTCCTCCTCCTGCACTGTTAATAAAACACCTGCTATGTGTGTCTCCGTCTCCTGCACTGTCTCCGCCTCCTGCACTGTTAATAAAAAACACCTGCTGTGTGTGTCCCCGCCTCCTGCACTGTTAATAAAACACCTTCTGTGTGTGTGTCCCCGCCTCCTGCACTATTTCTAAAAACACCTGCTGTGTGTGTCTCCGCCTCCTGCACTGTTCATAAAAACGCCTGCTGTGTGTGTCTCCGCCTCCTGCACTGTTAATAAAACACCTGCTGTGTGTGCCTCCGCCTCCTGTACTGTTAATAAAACGCCTGCTGTGTGTGTCTCCTCCTCCTGCACTGTTAATAAAACACCTGCTGTGTGTGTCTCCGTCTCCCTGCACTGTCTCCGCCTCCTGCACTGTTAATAAAAACACCTGCTGTGTGTGTCCCCGCCTCCTGCACTGTTAATAAAACACCTTCTGTGTGTGTGTCCCCGCCGCCTCCTGCACTATTTCTAAAACACTGCTGTGTGTGTCTCCGCCTCCTGCACTGTTCATAAAAACGCCTGCTGTGTGTGTCTCCGCCTCCTGCACTGTTAATAAAACACCTGCTGCTGTGTGTGTTCCCGCCTCCTGCACTGTTAATAAAACACCTGCTGTTTGTGTGTCTCGGCCTCCTGCACTGTTAATAAAACACCTGCTGTGTGTGTCCCCGCCTCCTGCACTGTTAATAAAACGCCTGCTGTGTGTGTCTCCGCCTCCTGCACTGTTAATAAAACGCCTGCTGTGTGTGTGTCTCCGCCTCCTGCACTGTTAATAAAACACCTGCTGTGTCTCCGCCTCCTGCACTGTTAATAAAACACCTGCTGTGTGTCTCCGCCTCCTGCACTGTTAATAAAACGCCTGCTGTGTGTGTCTCCGCCTCCTGCACTGTTAATAAAACACCTGCTGTGTGTCTCCGCCTCCTGCACTGTTAATAAAACACCTGCTGTGTGTCTCCGCCTCCTGCACTGTTAATAAAACGCCTGCTGTGTGTGTCTCCGCCTCCTGCACTGTTAATAAAACACCTGCTGTGTGTCTCCGCTTCCTGCACTGTTAATAAAACACCTGCTGTGTGTGTCCCCGCCTCCTGCACTGTTAATATAAAACACCTGCTGTGTGTCTCCGCCTCCTGCACTGTTAATAAAACACCTGCTGTGTGTGTCCCCGCCTCCTGCACTGTTAATAAAACACCTGCTGTGTGTCTCCGCCTCCTGCTCTTCCCTTACCCCAGTTTTTTGTCCACACCTCTTGTTCCCCCCCCCCTTCCCCCGCCCACCACCAGCACTCCCTCTTTATATTCTTCCCACCATATCTCTACAAAATTGAGCATGAGAACACTTAGGTCAAAAACAGGTTTTGGAGGGGATGAATGTGTGTGTGTGTGTGTGTGTGTGTGTGTGTGTGTGTGTGTGTGTGTGTGTGTGTGTGTGTGTGATGTGTGTGTGGATGCGCGCATGCGCCTCATACAGTGACTAATGAATACACGAAATAGACAAACGGACTGACAGATACATGGTTCAATGAATGGATCGATGGACCAATAGATAGATAGATAGATAGATAGATAGATAGATAGATAGATAGATAGACAGATAGACAGACAGACAGACAGACAGACAGACAGACAGACAGATAGATAGATAGATAGATAGATTTTAAAAAAAAAAACTGCTACTACCACTACTACCACCACCACCACTACCACTACGGCCACTACCACCACCACCACCACCACCGTATATTACTACTGCTGCTGCCACTGCTGCTACTACTACTACTACTACTACTACTACTCAGGAGGCTGGGGAAAGGCAGAGAGGGATGAGATGCAGTGCATTCCTGCAGCAGCCAGCTCTGGGGGTGCAGGGAGAAATGAATGTGATAAGGGCTGGGTCGAAAATTCCCACAAATGGAAACGGCTCTGACGGGAATCGATCCATGACCTACTGGCGAGAATCCACGACGCTGACCATTGCGCCACGGTTGCTGAGTTTTACACCAAATTTTGTCAAAACCGTGCGTAGTTTAGTTAGTTAGTTAGTTAGTTAGTTAGTTAGTTAGTTAGTTAGTTAGTTAGTTAGCTAGTTAGTTAGTTAGTTAGTTAGTTAGTTAGTTAGTTAGTTTAGTTAGTTAGTTAGTTAGTTAGTTGGTTGGTTAGTTACTTAGTAGTTATTAGTTAGTTAATTACTTAGTTATTAGTTACTCAGTCAGTTAGTTACTTAGTTTGTCAGTGATTCAGTTCCTTGGTTAGTCAGTCAGTTAGTTAATTAATTTGTTAGTCAGTCAGTCAGTTAGTTTGCCAGTGATTCAGTTCCTTGGTTATTCAGTCAGTCAGTCAGTTGATTAGTTAGTCAGTCAGTCAGTTAGTAGTAAATTAGTCAGTCAGTAAGTTACTTAGTTAATCGGTCAGCCAGTCAGTCAGTTAATTAGCTAGTTGATTAGTTAGTTCATTCGTTCGTTAGCTCGTCAGTTAGTCATCAATAGTCTGCTTTCAGACAAGTAAACCGTAACACTCAAGTGAAAGCATTAACCCAGTAATGGCGGTAGTAGCCACACTCGTGGACGTCATATCCGGGTAGGTCACTTGGGGATTGTTCACAAAAGGTCAGATCCGACATCACAGAAGAGCCCTGTGCTGCATATTTGTCGTCCAGTGCATCCAGGCAGAAGATTACTGTCAAATTTGATCACACCATTCGATATTCGATCAACTGTCGTCTCACCAAGGATTCACGTGACTAAACCTTTATCTTGTAGATTTCAAGCACTGACGCGAAGTTTCCGCTTACGTCATTATTCGAAGTGTTTCTTCCATATGTTTGATGCATGACTGCATTTGGGTAAACGACTTGAAAAAAATGTTCTTCACGATTATGCGTTTATTCTTCTGTTGTTTCTATAAACCTTCACATTTGGAATAAAGATATTTTTTCCATCTCAGACTATGTCCTGTGATGAACATATCAATCCCACTAGAAGGTGAGTAGTCCTCCCGAAATACCGTTCATTTACCGTGCTCACTAAAGCGTTTTGAATAAATTCAAGTCACTTGGTAAAATGTCCATACGGGTGTGCGCGCGTGCGTCCGCGTGTGCGTGCGTGCGTGAGTGCGTGTGTGTGTATATAGGCGTGTGAAGGTGTGTGTGTGTGCGGGCGTGTGTGTGGATGCGCACGTGAGTGTGGATACGTGCGCATCGTGTGTGTGTGTGTGTGTGTGTGTGTGTGTGTGTGTGGTGTGTGTGTGTGTGTGGTGTGTGTGTGTGTGTGTGTGTGTGGCAAGTGTGAATAACAAAAGAAAACATGCGCCTCATACAGTAAGTAATAAAATACACAGAATAGACAAGCGCACAGACAGATAAATGGTTCACTTAGTAGATATAGATAGATAGATAGATAGATAGATAGATAGATAGATAGATAGATAGATAGATGGATAGATAGATAGATAGATAGATAGATAGATAGATA
>JADBJO010000456.1:595000-605000 GCA_016801955.1 Conus betulinus
AAATGCAATCATTTTTAGAACATTTGTGTTGACTGCACTGGATCAATCAAACAGTCACATTGATTTCAATGATTGTGTCCACTGCACTGGATCAATCAAACAGTCACATTGATTTCAATGATTGTGTCCACTGCACTGGATCAATCAAACAGTCACATTGATTTCAATGAATGTGTTCACTGATCAATCAGTCACATTGATTTCAATGATTGTGTTCACCGATCAATCAAATAGTCACATTGATTTCAATGATTGTGTTCACTGATCAATCAAACAGTCACATTGATTTCAATGATTGTGTACACTGCACTGGATCAATCAAACAGTCACATTGATTTCAATGACTGAGGAGGTCATGGAATCCAGAGACAGTTTTTGTTTCAAGATTTTGACCGCTGAGATATATATGTACATGGGATTTCTGAGCCATGAAGAGTTCAACCAGAAATAGAATTTATGGATTAAACACCTTGCTTTATCTGAACTGTATTTAAGTAAGAAAAGAACGTGTGAGCAAAAACACTGACTGTTGGAAACAACGATAGCAGCCACCTTCCACGAGTGGTGTAAGTGATATGTGGTGGCTGAAGAAAAAGGGATCATGATCATTCCTTGAAAAACTATCTGAAATGGTACAGTTATTTGATATAAAGCAACTGGCAAAGAAAAATGATAGCTTTACTAAACTGGAACGTTGTTTTAAAGTCAACATGTAAATTCAAGAAACAGATCAAATTTGTTATATAATTTTGGTCACGAGCAAAGCATAAAATAACATCATGGGGATGCAACGACTGATGAGTGTTGCTATAGTAACAATAAAAAAAATGTTCTGTTCAGCTCCATTAGTAGTACTGTAATTTCATGTATGAATTCTAACTTGAAAAAGTCCCAGGTAGTGAGAGCTTATCTTCCAATGATGAATGAGTTCTGTTTGCAAGTGATGACAAAAGAAAATCAGACGATGGTGTCAACACACTTATGGGCCATTTTTCATATACAGATGTAGAATCAATTTCATTAATCTAACTACTTACTATCTTACTATCTGAAAGGAAATTGATTTCTTTTTGATATAGCATAGAGAAATGTAGACGCTTCTTAGAAATGTGCAATACTGATGACAAAAGTAAGTGGGTACCGTAGATAGAGCTAATAGATGGATGAACATCCCAATACTTTTTGTTTCGCATTATTTACTTAGAGTCAAGTCATGAGTAGGTTAAAACGAATTTGTAACACTACCATATCTCTCATCATCTCTTATCTCATTTCCACGACCTAAGTGGTGGTAGAGGGGACATGAGGGACGAATCCGCCAGTCTTCTCCATCGCGGCCTGTCCTCTACTTCTTGCAGGAGTTCTGGCAGCCCGAGGTTTGTCCATTACATCACGTTATCCGGCCAGCTCTTTCTCTGCCTGCCTCTGCGCCTTCTTCCTTCAAGCGCACTTAGCAGGGTTGTCGTTGTCAGTGAGTAGTTCGTATCAAGTGGCCATATCGCCTCAGCTTTCTCCTCTTGACCGTAGCCAAGAACTGCCGGTGTGGTCACCTGCTCTCGGACAGAGTCGTCGGTTCTGTGCTCTGTCCAGGAGATGTGGAGCAGTCAACTGTATGTCCTCATTTCAAGGGGCCTGGATCCTTCTCTCCAACTCTGCCGTCAAGGTCCAGCTCTCACACCCGTCCAGGAAGATTGAGAAGACGAGGGCTTTGTGCAGCTTGAGTTTTGTTGGGAAGCTGATTCTCGTTGCTTCTCCACCGCTTGTTGTTTCTACCATTCAAACGGAATGCATAGCAAAGGTGCGATCATTGAACGTTGTGCGAACTTTGAGGGAGCAAAAAGCGCGTCAGTTCCGCTCCTCTTGAACACTTGATGGAAAAAAGTTTTCATGCTTTTCATCAAGTTGTTTTGTGTATGTAATGAAAGAATGAAATGTAATGAAATCTATCAGTCACATGGGTAATGAGAAAGTCATGATGGAACGGGAGGAGGTAGAGGGCACGGGGAGAGGAAGGGGTGGAGGGGGGTGGAGGAGGAGGATGTGCATGTGCGCATGTGGTGGGAAGAGCATGCTTTACAATGGGAGGGAAGGATGTGTTACAGGTTACATGGAATGAAGAGGTGGGAGGGAGGGAGTTAGGGGTGGAGGGAAAGACAAAGAAAGGATAGACAGAGTTAGTTAAGAGGTGAGGAGTGAAGCTCTTTGCTCCCAGTGTCTATTTTATGTGGCATTTTTCTCATGAAAGCTGCTGTGAATATATTGTTGCTCCATGTACATCTTTCGCTTTCTCTTCTTTTTTCCCCCTTTTTTTTCACTGTCCAATCTTCTGTGCCACCTCAGCGGCAGTGCACCCACGCCGCTCATTCCGATATCCTGTCCACAGCCACAGTCTGGTCAGTCCCCGCCGCAGCCCAGGCTCCGGCAATCCACAGGAAGCAGTTAATGTCAAGTCGTCCATAGGCAACCCACCGGAGGAGACGCTGCGCTGCTGCCGTGTCAGTTTGGTGGTTCAGTGGCGCCTGTTCTGATCCAACATACGCAGGACACCACCTACTAAGCCCCCTACTGACGACAATAATTGCTTAGTCGCGGAGCCGGCGTGAGTGAGCTCTCCCTCCGGAAGGAGCCACCACGTCCGTCCAACGGCAGCCCCCAGCCCCCCATAAACTCGCCGATACCGGTGACCCCAATGGAACCAAACCAAGGCCACAGACGTGGAGAGGACATAGAACTGAGGTCACCATGAGAACAGGGCATGAACTGCCACAGAATTTGAGACTTTTTTTTTTTAGGCTGATCGATGAGAATGAGGATGATGAAGATGATGCTACGGATTTCCATTACGTTCTGAGCCTACATGACAGGGCTGTGCTCTATGCTTCCTTTCATAATACATCCCGGCGTCACCCAGGCCCGAGAGATACAGACACCTGCAGTGGTGTTCAGGAAATTTGAGCAACAGTCTCAGAGACGCAACCATTAAGTGGATGAAAACTCGACAATGTGGTCCCACTCTTCCCACCTGAGCCCGTAGCAAACTCAACTCTGGGTAGAAGTCGGTCGGGGCAGAAAAATTCCACATGACTCTGATAGGATCGAACCCACGACCTCCCAGTCGGGAGTCCGCGATACTAACACACTTCGCCACGGCGGCTGGTTATATTTCGCAATGTTTGGCAACTTATTGAACATAGTGAATTTTCGAATCACATTTTTCAAATTAGATGATATCTAGTCATCTTATTGCACCTTTTCAATAGAACAGAGCCCTAAACAAATCTTAAATAAATGTCAGCGAACCGCCCAGAGAGAAACGTGGACAAACGAGTCACAAGATAAAACACAACGCGTTTCGACCTCTTAGGTCTTCATCAGGTGAAACAAAAAAGAAAAAAATAACGAAAATGCACTTAGCTTTGATCGCTTCAGATTGCTTCCGAGTTCAGCGCAAGGAAGAAGGCCCCTGTCGCTGACATTTATTTAAGATTTGTTTAGATTTCCGCCTGCAGTCGTTTCACTTTGCAACTAGAACAGAGCCCTGTCTGCTAGGGAGGTTAAAAAAAAAAAGGACCAAGTCTGGAACTACAGCAAACTTCATCTAGCACTGTGACGTCTTGGTCGATAGCAGGCACTGCACGGTGTCAGATTCCATTGTGGACATCAGGAACTTTCTCCAGATTTCAATATCCTCCCCCATCCAGCCAGCTATCCCTGATCCTAAGAGAAGCATGAGGAGAACACCGCACTGAACAGTAGGGGTTGAAAATATTTGAGAGTGGAAAAGACAGAAAAACAGAGAGAGAGAGAGGGGAGGACAGACAGACAGCATACAGGGGAGGGACAGATAGCGAGAAAAGCATACAGAAAGGAGGGAGAGATACAGAGAAAGACAGAGAGAGAAGAGAGAGACAGACAGAGACAGACAGACAGACAGACAGACAGACAGACGGACGGACGGACAGGCAGACAGACAAAGAGTACATGAAACAAAAAATAAAAGGAAAAGTAAATAACATAAAATAAATCGACGATTTCAAGTATATAAAAAGAATAGAAGAAACAAATGAAGATCAGGAATACGCAGAAAAAAAAAAAAAAAAAAAAACCGACACAAAAGCAGGAAGAAAACAAGAAGGAGACTGATTCTTTGCATATAGTGGGCAAACAGAAGGAGACTGATTGATTCTTTGAATATAGTGGGCAAACATTATAAAGAGGGGGCAGGAGAAGAAGAAGAAGAAGGAGGGAGGAGGAGGAGGAGGAGGAGAAGGAGGAGGAGAAGGAGGAGGAGGAGGAGGAGGAGAGGAAGAGGAGGAGGAAGATTATGAATTGGGAGAACTGCAAGATGTAAAAGAAACAGAGGAAAAAGAACAGGGAGGGTAGTTTACAAACGACGCACAAAGATACATCTAGTGAAAGAAAGAAACAAACAAGAGATAAAAAAAAAAAATAAATAAACAAAGTAAATCTGATTTTGATGAACAAGAAAAGAAAGAATGCTATGATCAGAAATACTGGAAGGAAGAAAGAACGAAAGCAGACACAAACAGAAAGAAGAGGATAACAAGCGAAATGGAAGAACAGGCAGAAATAGACACGAGAACGGAAGGAAAGGTAATCAAAGAGAAGGAAAAAGAAGAAGGAAGAAGAAGAAGAAGAAGAAGAAAAGAAGAAATAGAAAAAGAAGTAATGATAGCAGCAGCAGCAGCAATAGTAGCAGTAGTAGTAGTAGTTATGTTGGTGGTGGGAGAAGAAGAAGAAGAAGAAAGAGGAAGAGAAGGAGGAGGAGGATAAAGAGGAGGAGGATAAAGAGCAGGAGGATGAGGTGGAGGGGTGGAGGAGGAGGTGTCTAGTTATGGCGTGGTGTTGTGGTGTGTGCGTGTGTGGTGCGCGTGTGTGGTGTGTGTGTGGTGTGTGTGTGTGTGTGTGTTGTGTGTGTGGTGGTGTGAGGTGTGTGGTGCGCTACGTTGTGTGAGACTGTGCACGCGAGTGTGCAAACCTGAGAGCGCTACGTGCGGTGCGTGTGCGCGTGCGTGAGATACGGTGCGCGTGCTCATATATATATATTATATATATATATATATATATATATATATGTGTGTGTGTGTGTGTGTGTGTGTGTGTTGTGTGTGTGTGTGTGTGTGGTGTGTGTGTAAAAGAGAGAGAGAGAGAGAGAGAGGAGAGAGAGAGGAGTGAGAGAAGGAGGTGACCAGCCGACACAGAGAACACACAGAGAGAGATAGACAGATAAACAGAGAAACAGAAACAGGATACAGAAGAGACAAGAGAAAACAGGTGAAGGAGAAAGGAAGGGAGAGGGAGAAGGAGGGACGGAGAAGCAGGAGAGGCAGGAGGAAGAGGAGGAAGAAGAGACCGGAGGAGGAGGAGAAGAAGAGCATACACAAAGACACGGAGAAAAGAGAAGACGACAGAGAGATAAAAAAAAAATAGTAAAGACAAACACAGAACAATCGAAAAAGAAAAGAAAAAAGAAGAAAAAAAAATACATAAGGGGTGTTCAGAGAAAGAAACGAAAAGACAGAAGAAGAGAAGAAGAGGGAGGACAGAGGAGGAGGAAGGAGGAGGAGAACAGAAAACAGGAAGGAAAGGGGGAGGAAGGAAGAAGAAGAGGAGAGACAGGAGGAGAGAGGAGAAGAGGAAGAAGAAGAAGAAGAAGCGAAGAAGAAGGAGACAGAGAAGGAAGAAGGGAAGACGGAAGAGACAAAGAAGAAGGGGGTAGGAGGAGGAAAGGAAAGAACAGAGAAGAAGAAGAAGGACAGAAGGAGAAGAGAAAAAAGAAAGAAGGAGAGGGAGGAAGAAGAAAAGAAGAAGACAGAAGAAAGAAGAAGAAGACGAAGAAGAAGAAGAAGAGAGAAGGGAGGAGGAGAAGAAGAAAGAAGAGAGTAGAAGAAGAGAAGAGGAGGAAGGAGAGGAGAAGAGCGAGAAAGGACGAGGAGGAGGAGGAGGAGGAGGAGGAGAAGGAGAAGAGGAGAAGAAGAGGAGAAGAAGAAGAGGAAGATGGGAGGAAGGAGGAGGAAGAAGAGGAGAAGAAGAAGAAGAGAAGAAGAGGAGAAGAGGAGGAGGAGAGGAAGGAGGAGGAGAGAGAGAAAGGAAGACAGCAGCCGCAGCAGCAGTTAACAGCAATGACGACACAAAAGAGAGAAAGAAAGGAAGGAAGAGAGAAAGAAAAAGGAAAGAAAGAAAGAAAAAAGAAGAGGAAGACCAGGGAAAAGCAGGAAGGTATTCAATTCCTGACATAAGATCAATATTTTCTTTCTACCGTGATCGTTTTACTCTGCACGTTCATCCAACGCCAGTTCCTTCAGTATAAAGGAAAGAAGTCTGGAACTTCGGAAAACCTTGTTCGACGAACGCCATGCAGTCTGCGATCCATAACGGATACTTTACAGTGTCAACAATTCCAGTGTTGACATCAGGAACTTTCTCCTCCAGAATTCAATATCTTCCTCCGGCCCCAGCCCGCTATCCCTGACCCCAGGGTAAACCGACGACAGCGTGATCCTGAAGAGAGTTTGTAAGAAGGGCTAAAAAAAAAACCTGAGGGTAAAAAAAATGAGAGAGACACAGACAGAGACAGAAGAGAGAGGGCGGGTGAGAGAGAAAGAGAGGGGGGGGGGGGGGACAGAGAAGGAGAGAATGTATGAATACACCGGAAGGAAGAAATATGAGGAAAGACGAAATGAAATAAAGAACGGATAGAATGAGAGTCAAAATTAAAGACGACCTAAAAAGGGAAATCACGCATAAAAAGAAGAAGCATAGACGAAAAGAAAAAGGAAAAAAAAGAATAACTGGGAAGAAGCATTAAATGCGAACACAAACTGATACGCAAGAAAAAGAAGGAAAGAAGAAGAAAAAAGATAAAGAGAGGCAGAAAGGAGAGGATAAGGAAGATGGAGACGAAGGGAAAAAAATTAGTTGACAAAGAACAATATATACGGATAGAACAGCAATCATCATGTACTTATCTCTGGACACGTGTGTGCGTTTCACTCCTAGACACGAAAGCAGCAGAGCTCGCTGAGAGAGATTGGGAGTGAAAACACACACAGAGTAAGAGAGGGAAGAAGAAGACAGACATAGAGACAGCCATAAAGAGAAGGGGGAGAGAGAGAGAGAGAGAAAAGGGAGACCGTGCATGAAAGATAGAGAAACAGACAGAAATCAGAGCGCCAAAGGCACAGAGACTGAGAGACTGAAAGAGAAAGTTAGCAGCAAAAACAGGCACAGAGGACTGGAGAAAAAAGAGACAAAGACAGGAACATCATTTTTCTTCTGTTTCTCGTTTTCATACACACTACTTGTTCTTTTTTCCATACAGTTGTTACACTTATTGAAGAATGCCGCGGGAATTAATAACATCCACATCTCTGAGATTTACTGCTGTTTCAAGTAAAGATTAAATAGTTTCCTTGCAAGACACGCTACAGCATTTTGTTTCTGACTGCTAAACGTTTCGATTACACACAGTTTCCACCTACATCACATTTTTTTTTTTTTATGAAGCTTATCTGCAGATAACAATTGCCATTGACCTTCATAGATAAATGATCCATTCAACGCAAGTCCAATACATTTTATATAAGTATGAATATCAGAAACGCACAAAAAGGAATCCTTATAGATCTCATTACAATAACGATTTAAAATTATAATTCTTCAATTGTGTACATGTTATACAAACACTTTCCATTCACAAATTGTAATCATTTTTTTTTTTATATAAATCTTACAATGAATCATTTGATTTTTAAAGCAGTCAGTATGATAAGTGTTTGTACGAGCTTTGTTTTGACCGGATTTGCATGCTATATCGTTAAGGTCTCTATTTAAAAGTATATCCACGCTAGGAAATTCAAAGATATTGTAACCGTGAGAATATCTTCCATTATACAAATATCATTATCAACATCAAAGTACGGACGGAGTGTTTAGTTTTCCAGTATTACATACGCACATGTACATAAACATTTTTGTTGTTGTAAAATTTAGTACGCTCTCAGACATTAAAAATTGTTATAATAAACATCAATAGACTTAATATGGTGCAAGCATTTTTTTGTTTGTATGAGGCAAATTATTCCCCCTGATCGTCTGCTTTATGAACAAATTGAATAAAGTTTGCAGAATACTTAATGGGTATGAACACAAGAAGGTGGGGGGCCGGAAAAGCTCAGTTGGCAGAGTGTCGGACTCGTCGTCTTGATGCTCCTGGGGGGGCTGCGGGTTCGAATCTCCGCTGGGCCGTTTCGGTTCTGACTCAATCTCTCTGCACGTAAATCCCATTACCAGCTTTGGGAAGAGAAGGCCAGTTTGACTGTTGCTGTGGATGACACGTGGCACATAGCATGCACCCTGCGTGAAAAATCGAAAGAGTGAAGGAAAAAAAAAGAGCGATTGAGACTGACTAAATGACACAGGAAAACGACTGAATGAAGCGCTACCAGGCTGCTCTTTCGTCAGCTCTACCCACGTAGGCAGCCCTTGTGTAAACGAGAGTCTTGATTGTAAAGCGCTTACAGCTTGGTCTCCAACTGAGGATAGGCGCTATATAAGTACTCTAGATAATGATAAAGTAATCAACGAAAGATTCAACAAGACAAACAATATCCAACGAAGAAGAAAAAAGAAATACCCGAAGGTGCTGGGGAGGACCCAGAGAAACACTGTCTTCACCCGCCCTTTGAGCAGTCCTGTACCACCCTTGGAGGCCTGCGCTGTGTTGACGATGGGTACATGCACGCGCAGAACACTCCATTAAGATATCAAGGGACATAACTGCTCCTGAACAGAGGTAAATCGGACTACAGGATGCAACTCATAACAGCCTTAAAGTAGCATCCCCCATGGGGTGTACCAGTCCGTATTTCATGACTGCAGAGCCCACCGGCAAAAGACACCACCCTCCAGCTGCCGAGCACACCCCACAGACCCAGCCACCCCTGCCCACGGACAGATGAAGACACAGCCAAGCTTTCGCCATACGGTCTTATGTGTCCTCAAGAGAGAATCCAAAGCTGACGAACAATATCCAACGATGTTATATAAGAGATGAAGTTATGATCACCAATCAGCCACATTCCAACGTAAAAAGATCAACGATTTCCATCCACACACATGTCATTCCTTTCTCGCCCTCGCACGCACGTGATTTTTTTTTTTTTTTTTTTTTTTTTTTTTTTTTTTAACTCGCTGTGAACCGTTCTCCCTGTCACTCACAAACACACATCAGTGTCGCTACTGGAGATGTAGAATTTGTTTCCGGGAGCTGATAAAGCTGCAGTGTCATCCTCTGTCACAGGTCCACGAGGAATAATGTCCCTTGCACGCGAACACATTGTTCAGCGCTGAAAGAGGTCAGTCATACTTTTTTTCTTTTTTTTTTGTTTGTTCCATCTGTGTTATTTATAACTCTATTTTTTTTTTAAATCTTTACTATAACAGAACCATCCCCACTATTCTCCATCTACATATGGCCGGTCGTATTCATATTGAATAGATTCTAGGTTTTGTTGGTGGTTCGAACCACACTTTTTTCCGTGTACAACCAATTGGTCAAAAAAAACATCCCCGCGCTTTGGTGAAAAAATACCGGAGTGCAACACAGGCCAGGAGCGAGCCAACCATGACACCGCGTGCCCTCTGTCGTGGCTTTCTTCTTCACCACTCCTCGAGCCATGACAGCCATGACGACAGACACAAATCCTCCACCAATGGACCGAACACTCAAAACAGTCCCCGGCATGATGACCCCCGGACAGTCCCCAGACAGATGCAGGGGCTCACATCACTGTCCACTTCAAAATCGTAGCTCCATATACACATACACGAACACTCGCACGCATGCACTGAGAGAGAGAGAGAGAGAGAGAGAGAGAGAGAGAGGGGGGGGGAGAGAGAGAGACAGACAGACAGACAGACAGACAGACATAGACAGAGATAGACAGGCAAAGGAAAAGGAATGCACACACACGGGCGG
>JADBJO010000456.1:607500-620000 GCA_016801955.1 Conus betulinus
TGTGTGTGTGTGTGTGAGAGAGAGAGAGAGAGAGAGAGAGAGAGTGAGTGTGTGTGTGTGTGTGTGTGTGTGTGTGTGTGTGTTAGTGTGAATATGCACTCATGTGTGAAAGGCTACATATGAACATTAATACAATAACAATAAATAATTTAATGTTTACAATAAAGTTGCAAGTATAGTGCTGGATAAAACTGATGCATATATATCACTTCTTCGCTGTAGATGATATATTTAAAGATCTCATTTTTTGCTACATCTATCCCAGATATGTTGTATATCAGGGATAGCGATGGGCAATCAAAAAGAATATGTTCAATTGATATTGGATGACCACAAGCACATTCTACATTTTTTGAAAATTTAGTCTTCCATGAATTTAATCGAATTTTGTAAATGAGACTAGACAAGGATCTTGAACCCGGTAATATTTTTGACTTTGAAGGAAGCTTTTCTGTCATTATACTACTCTCTAACATCGAATTTATTTCATGTTTTTTTTTTTATTTTAGTGTACTATCAGGATATTTTCTAATAGCTCCTTCTTTCGCTGATCTATCAGCCATTTCATTCCCCAAAGATACCACAGTGAGATGGAATCCAACAGAATTCTACATTAATACCTTTACATATAATTGAATGTATTAGTATTTTACATCCATTATCAAATCTTTTCGAACTTGTGCATTCCAGTTTTGCAGGCTGTAAAGAACAGATTTTGAGTCAACACGAAGTAAAATGCTCTAAATCTCAGTATCAGTATCAGCAATGAAAGAGAAAGCCATAAGAATTGCATATAGTTCTGCAGTATTTAATTTTGAAACACTTGAATGATCAACCATTATTGCTATTACACAAATATATTTTTCATAAAAAAATATACCTGTTTCTTTCCTCGTAAATACCTTGCCAATTTTTAAAAATATTTTTCACACGTTTAGCAGCCATTAAGAATGGTGCAGTTGATATATCCAGCGGACTGTATGTACTACCGAATTCTTGCTTTCATAATAGTATGCATGTTTTTAATGCCAGTAAAACTTGCACTGACTTGCACTGATTTCCTGAACGTTTCAACACAGAAATATTCTACTAATTCTAAAACCGAATGAAATCTTATTCCAAAGTGCATAACACATTATCGACATCATGTTTAAGATTGGCAACATTGCGCGAACAAATGCATTCCTGCAGACAAATCGCTCCCACTGACCTATTCCCTTGGCTAGTCAAAATAATCACAAACGTTTCGGCCCAACAAATACATGTAAAAGTGGTGAGGTAGACCAGAAACTGTCTGTCCCACGATTTGTTCAACACACTGGGGGCCGGAATAGCTCAGTTGGTGGTAGAGCGCCGGACTCGTGATCCTGGGATTGCGGGTTCGAATTTCGGTACAGGGGGATTTTTCCCTCGGAATTAACATTGGTTCTGACTCCATTCCCCATACAGTCCTTCGAAGGAGACTATAAACCGAGGTTCCGTGTGTGAACGCACGCACAACATCTTGCACACACGTAAAATCCCATCACCAGCTTTCGGAAGAGAAGGCCAGTTTGGCCGTTGGTATGGATGACACGTGACGCATAGCATGCACCTTCCCTGAAGATGGAGTATGGCTGCCTTAATGCGTAAAAAAAGGTAATACACACAAAACTCTACTGCCTGTACATACAGACAGTGTCCGCAGGAGTATCAGCCTGCGTACGCAGAAAAAAAAAGTTCAACACACTGGAAACATTCCACTGTACACAATGAAAAGATGGTCGTGAGGGGAGAGAGATACACAGACATGAGCAGAGAGACAGACAGGGACAGACATAAAAAGCAGAGAGATAAACAGACAGACAAATTGACAGACTGACAGACTGACAGACTCGCAGACCAACAAACAGTCAGACAGACAGAGATATTGAGTGGGATAGAAATAACAAAACATTAATCACCAGTCACCACAATTCCTGGCTTCACTTCCTGTAATCAGTAAGCTGCATGCCATCCGTCATCTAGAGGATTTAGAAAGGGGTGGCTTCCAACTCTCTGTCTGTACTGAGAGAGAGAGAGAGAGAGAGAGAGAGACAGACAGACAGACAGAGAGAGAGAGAGAGAGAGAGAGAGAGAGACAGAGAGAGAGACAGAGAGACACACAGACACACACAGACACAGACACACAAAGAAAGAAAGAAAGAAAGAAAGACAGGCAGAGATACATACAGACAAACTAACAGACATACAGACAAACAGACAGACGACACAGAGAGAGAGAGAGAGAGAGAAAAAAAAAGACAGGCAGACAGAAAGACAGATGACCAGTCAGATGACCAGTCAGACAGACAAGAAGAGAGAGAGAGAGAGAGAGAGAGAGAGAGAGAGAGAGACAGACAGACAGACAGACAGACAGACAGACAGACAGACAGACAGAGACGGAGACAGAGAGCAGAAAAATTAAATTGTTTTGAAAATACAAACATACACACTCTTAGCTTTGCCGAATTATTGCTGCTCCCTTGAACCATTCTATGCCAGTATTATACTTTAAAGGAGAAACAAACAAACAGTGAACGTCACGAAATGGTTTCTAGAGGTGGGGGATGGATACCGGACACTGTGTGACGTCAGCAGTGCCAGACTGGACAGGAAGATGTTCCCAGGGCGGCCACCTGTCGCTTACATGTGAAGATCGATGAAGAGAGAACAGAGAGGTGGCATGTGAAGATCGATGAAGAGAGAGAACAGAGAGGTGGCATGTGAAGATCGATGAAGAGAGAACAGAGAGGTGGACATGTGAAGATCGATGAAGAGAGAACAGAGAGGTGGCATGTGAAGATCGATGAAGAGAGAACAGAGAGAGAGGTGGCATGTGAAGATCGATGAGGAGTGAACAGAGAGGTGGCATGTGAAGATCGATGAAGAGAGAGAACAGAGGTGGCATGTGAAAATCGATGAAGAGAGTGAACAGAGAGGTGGCATGTGAAGATCGATGAAGAGAGAACAGAGAGGTGGCATGTGAAGATCGATGAAGAGAAGAGAGAGAGGTGACATGTGAAGATCGATGAAGAGTGAACAGAGAGGTGACATGTGAAGATGGATGAAGAGAACAGAGAGGTGACATGTGAAGATCGATGAAGAGAACAGAGAGGTGGCATGTGAAGATCGATGAAGAGAGAACAGAGAGGTGGCATGTGAAGATCGATGAAGAGAGAAACAGAGAGGTGGCATGTGAAGATCGATGAAGAGTGAACAGAGAGGTGGCATGTGAAGATCGATGAAGAGAGAACAGAGAGGTGGCATGTGAAGATCGATGAAGAGAGAGAACAGAGAGGTGGCATGTGAAGATCGATGAAGAAGAGAACAGAGAGGTGAGAAGACTTGAAACAGTGGCAGTTTCAACAGTAGCCACCTGCGGAAGGAGGGAAGTACACAAATGCACGCACGCACGCACGTATGCACGCACGCGCGCACCCACGCACACACACACACACACACACACACACACACACACACACACACACACACACACACACACATACATACATACATACATACATACATATATATATATATATATATATGCATACACACATACTACATACATACATACATACATACATACATACATACATACATACACACATACATACATGCATACATACACACACGCTTCTTGCATGCTTGCTTGCTTGCTTGCTTGCTTGCTTGCTTGCTTGCTTGCTTACACACATGCATACATAGGCCTACATACAAGCAGAGAGAGGGAGAGAGACAGAGACAGAGACAGAGACAGACAGACAAAAAGATGTAGGGAGAGTATGCAGACTCTCCCCTTAAAACTGGCTGAGAATTTAAACCAACCGACGAAAGTTCTATATTTAAAAAAAAAAAATCGCAAGTTTGCCTGAGCTTCACCAATTTTTTCTCTGTTCTCTTAAACCATTCCGCCCCTTCAGATTCACCAACCTTTCTCTGTTCTCTTAAACCATTCCACCCCTTCAGATTCACCAACCTTTATCTGTTCTCTTAAACCATTCTGGCCTTTCAGCTTGGTGTGAAACAAAGGAGGCCAGAGTGTCAGGAATGTGTGTTCACCTGACATCGGCCACTGACAGACACCCTGACATCGGCCACTGACAGACACCCTGACATCGGCCACTGACAGACACCCAGACATCGACCACTGACAGACACCCTGACATCGGCCACTGACAGACACCCAGACATCGACCACTGACAGACACCCTGACATCGGCCACTGACAGACACCCTGACATCGACCACCGACAGACACACCCTGACATCGACCACTGACAGACACCCTGACATCGACCACTGACAGACACCCTGACATCGGCCACTGACAGACACTGCATAAAATCAGCATGTGTGACCTTTCTGAATACAACTTGACACGGGTTTGATCGTTTGTTTGTTTTTTTCTCTTTTTTTTCCCTTTTAATCGGAGGGGTGGAGGGTGGGGGGGGGGGGATATTTTATTTTTTTCCAGCCGCAGTCAACTGCCTTTGAAAACTACCAACTGTAGTAGTGTGACGGGGGAAAGCAGAGGAAAGGCGGTAGCCGTGGGTGGAGCAGCAGCGGCCGTAGCAGTGGCAGTGGAAACAGTATGCAAAGAAAAATGACGACAGATGTGACAGAGCGAATTAGAAAGGTCCAGGTTTTAGAGAGGCTTTGATACCCGACACCGATATTGATGATAATAGACTCTAGAGGAGAGAAAAAAAAAAGATGAATCATTGTGTGTGAGTAAAAGAAGAAGATGATGAAAGAAGAAGAAGAAGAAGAGAGAGAGAGAGAGAGAGAGAGAGAGAGAGAGAGAGAGAGAGAGAGAGAGAGAGAGAGAGAGAGAGGAGGAGGAGGAGGAGGAGGAGGAACTGAACACTGAAGATTGCAATGTTTTATTTATACAGGCCCCAGACTTTTTTTTGTGTGTACTTGTGTAAAAATTCCCTGTTGAAATACACATTATGAAATATCCGACGTCCATGAACGTTTTCCTGGACGATCTAATCCACCAAAGCTTTATATGTATTGTAGGCAAACTATCGCATTTACTGCTGTTAATTTCAACCGCGTTTTGAAATATCTGACGTAAGGATTTATGGAAATAGGATATATCCCCATTCGCCACCCAACTCCAAGAATTCGTTTCATGGCAAACACATGGACTTGTTTATTTGTGACATGTCCTGTCCATACCCCAAACTTTTGCTCTGTTTTGCACAGTTGACTGAATCTGAAAACAGAATATCTTTGCAAATATATCTAGCGTTTATGCTCCGGCTTGTTTAAGCGTTGGGTAATCTTCACGACTGTTTTCTCAGAGAGAGAGAGAGAGAGAGAGAGAGAGAGAGAGATTTATTCATATAGGCCTTGGCCCATTATGAAGGGGGTGGGTGAACATAATACATCATATGAAACAAATACACATGCCTGTATAACAATCAAAGACAATCAATTTAGAACTTCAAGACGTAGCTATTTCTCGAAATTTAAATGCTTTGTATAGAAACAAGGACAACTTTCGAACAACTTCAGTTGAAGTTGATGACATCAATACAATCAGTTTTAAAGAGGGAAGGTTGTCTATAAAATTTGGGCTGAATAAATTCAATTCTAATATTCCTTAAGGCTGGACAGCAAAGAACAAAATGGATTTCATTTTCCTGAGATTCTTTACAAAGTGGACACAGCAGATCATTGTCATCAACAGAGGCTTTGTATCTTAACTTATGAACTGCCAATTCTGAAATTCCAAATCTGAATTTGGTCATGACATACTTAAAGTGTCTGTCCATTTCTAAAGTTAAATAAGGTTTCAAATCATGAAAATTGCAAACATGTCTATAGAAATCAAACCTGTCACTATTCTGCACGTGATTTGACCATCTTTGCCAAGAGCAGTCAACCAATCGTTGACGGAAGCAACGCATGAATAGCTTAACATTGCCAACACCTTGATTTAACCATGCAAAACCAAAACCATATTCAAAGAGACAAATACGTACTTTACTTACCCAGTTTTTTTTTCCCTCTAGCATCGAGATCATATAACATGTTATAAGCTTTACGAGGTAATCTGTGCTCCTGCATGTAAAGTAAACTCAACCAATAACGGATGCATTTCACTGCTGAATATATGTACAGGGGGAATCTATTAGTCTCACCACAAATAAGATCATTAGGCTTTCGCCTGTCTACACCCAGAAACCTTTTTAATGCGAACAGGTGCACAGATTCACAATATATGGCAGCATTGTCTAATCCCCACAATTCAGACCCATATTGTACAATTGGTTGAATTTGACTTTCAAACAACTTGATATAAACATACAAAGACGTATATTCAGGATGTACAGCTTTTTCATGATACTGAGCAGCACATTTTTGGCCCTGCTTTGCAAGGTCCTTGAGAGAGAGAGAGAGAGAGAGAGAGAGAGAGAGAGAGAGAGAGAGAGAGAGAGAGAGAGATGTTAAAGAACAAGACGAAAAAAAAAAGAAGGAGGAGGAGCAGAAGAAGAGCAACAACAATAAGAAGATGACATTAACAGTAACAATGATGACGACAACGATGACGATGACGACAACAACGACGACAATGATGACGACGACGACGACGACGACGACGATGATAACGACGACAACGACGACGACAACGACGAAGATGAAGTAGAAGAAGAAGAAGATGATGATAGATGATGATGATGATGATGATATTGATGATGATGATGATGATAATGATGTTGACGACGACGATGATGATGATGATAATGATGATGATGATGATGACGATGATGAAGACTATTATCATTATTATAAGAAAAGGAAGAACAGAAGACAAAGAACAGGAAACAAATTTCATGGACAATACAAAACCAACTAATTTTCATCACCCGATCTTGACATGTTCGCCTCTTTGTCCCCCACCCCACCCCACCCCCCCCCCCCCCCTTCCACCACTCCCCTGATCATGACCACCGAATGTCATCAGCAAACAAGAAACACTAGAATGACCGTTTAACTGGGCGAAGATTTATATTGATCAGAGCCTTGTCAGATGTCAGAAACTTCATTTTTGCCATACAGTTGTTTTTTTCTTTCTCCATTGGTCAATATCATTCCGACCCAACCAGTTCCCGCTGACCTCACGTTAAACACGAAAAGAACGTGATCTTGAAAATTGCCCCCCACAGAGAGAGAGAGAGAGAGAGAGAGAGAGAGAGAGAGAAAGAGAGAGAAGAAGAAGAAGAAGAAGAAGAAGAAGAAGAAGAAGAAGGAGAAAGGTGGAGGAAAAGAAGAACAAGAAAAAAAAGGAGGAGGAAAAGGAGGAGGAACAGGACTAGGAACAGGAGCAGGAGGAGAAGAAGGAGAAGAAGAAGGAGAAAGTTAAGCACAGTTTACATGTACCCGCATAATTTCCAAAATATAAAAGCCACGATTTTGAAATTGGGAACAGATTTAATTCATTATCTTGTTCCAACGTAACGTACATTGAATTTCATTGGGATCGAATGAACGGTTGTTGATTTACAGACAATTAAACAGAGGATGGGTCGAAATCAAAGTTCGCAAAATCTGTTCAGTTCACAAAATCATTTCAATAGTGGGTGTGGCCACCGCCATTGGCGAGACATTCCACGCAGCGACTCCTCATCGAGTTGACCAGTGTTCTGATGACCCTCTGAGGGATTCTCTGCCATTCCAGTTGCAGCATTTGGAAGAGATCCTGGCGGTCTCTGGGAGGTGGATGGTTCTCCTTCACACGTCTCCCCAACTCATCCCACATATGCTCGATGGGATTGAGGTCGGGACTATACGCCGGGAAGATCATCCTGTTGATGCCGGCCTGCACAATGAAGTTTTCGGCCACCCGGGCCCTATGTGGCCGAGCATTGTCGTCTTGGAAGACTGCCATGGGTCCTATCCGTTGCATGGTCGGAACAACGAAAGGCGCCAGGATTTCATCCCGATAGCGGATTGCCTGTGAGGTTTCCATCAATGGTAGAGTGGTGTCTTGTGGTGGAGGCTGAAGGCACCCCATACCATAACAGATCCTCCCCCAAAGGCCCTGGTCTGGCGAACAGCTGCATCAATGTAACGTTCACCAACACGCCTCCAAACTCTAGTTCGGCCGTCATTGTGTTCAAGACTAAAAACCGCGACTCATCTGAAAAGAGGACCTGGGACCACTGTTGTTGGTTCCATCTCACATGACGATGGCAGAAAGCTCGGCGAGCCAGCCTATGGGCTGCTAGCAGTCGTGGTCGAACAGCTGGGCGACGTGATCTGAGGCCGAAGTGGTGAGACGGTTTCGTATGGCTTGACGGCTGAGGATGGTGTTATTTGCCATACGAAGCTGCCTTTGGATGCTGGTGGAAGTGGTATCCCGCTGCAATAGGGCCTGCCTCTCGATGAAACGATCTTCTCTGGGAGTAGTCTGCCTAGGCCGACCTGACCGTGGCCTCTCTTCAACGCTGTTGGTCGCCCTAAAACGCTGATTCAGTCTAACAATAACTGAATGATGATGCCACCAAGTCGTCGCGCCACTTCAGCCTTTGCAATGCCATCTTGTATCCACGCAATCGCCCTGGTTTTGTCAAAGGTGCTAAATTTTCTTCGTGGTGGCATGGTGAGAAAAGGGCTGACAGTAACCAACCCCGCGCTTAAACAGCCAAAAGAAGGGGCATAAAACTCACTTGAGAGACTGCTCTTGCACGGGAAAAAAGAATTTTTCATTTTACACATCTTGTGTCGCCAGCAAGCTTGATGCAAAACAGGCACAGTTAACGCAACTTTGCACTTTTTATCCCGCGCGGTAACGAGGTCACCAAGACCCCCGTGCGCACTACCAGTTGACACAGGCTGGATTACACACTGCTGTGTGAGATTCCATCATTGGTTGCCGCATATAAAAAAAAAAAACAATGTTTTTTTGAAGGGATGAATCAACCCCCTGTGTGCAAAGGCCTGTGCTTAACTTTATGTGACTAGTATATATGTTTGGAGGACATGGTAACTGAAATATATGTTTGGTTGACTAAATTAGTTAACGGTATTACTTTTCTATGTAATCTCAGTTAACATTTTCAAGTTTCTTCTCACTGATTATTGAAATTGTAAAATTAATGTTTTAGCTAGCTTACACTTATAAATTGTAAAATTAATGTTTTAGCTTACACTTGCTCATCAGCTTCACCCCCCTCCCCCAAACCCTCCCATATTCCCTCCCATCTTTCTCCCTGATTTTTTTTTTATTTCAATTTCCCGTCCATTCACTTCCTGTTTTGATGTCCATTTTCTGCCCTCCTTCTTTTCCTGCAACCAAGGGAAAGCGACTCTCCTCACACTTCCGGCGCAACTGTTGAACAGCTTCTGCTACAGCCAGTTTCTTCACTGCTTGCCGCGATTTTCTTTCAAATACTATAGTGGTCGAAACGCGTTGTTTATGTCATGTTCGTGTGTTCCCTTCTTTTGGCGGTTTAATAACATGGCTTCCCTTCCCGATCACACCTTCTGCATTGAAAGGTAAAACAGAGAGGCGAAGGTTTTTTTTCTTCTTCTTCTTCTTTTTTTTTTCTGTCCCAAACTCTGCACCACCTCAGACGCAGTGCACACACGCCGCTCATTCCGACACCCCGTCCACAGCCACAGCCCGGTCAGCCCCGCCGCAGCCCCAGACCGACAATCCACAGGGAGCAGTCAATGTCAAGTCGTCAAGAGGCAACCCACCGGAGAAGACATTGCACTGCTGCCGAGTCACTTCGGTGGTGTTCAGTGGCGCCTGTTCTGATCCAACATACGCAGGACACCACCTACTAAGCCCCCTACTGACGACAATAATTGCTTAGTCGCGGAGCCGGCGTGAGTGAACTCTCCCTCCGGAGGGCGTCACCACGTCCGTCCAACGACAGCCCCTATGGACTCGCCGATACCGGTGACCCCGACCGAACCAAAGCAAGGCCACAGACGTGGAGAGGACATCGAAACTGAGGTCACCATGAGAGCAGGGCATGAAGGGCCACAGAATTTGATATGCTGATCGATGAGAATGAGGATGATTATGATTAAGATGATGCTACGTATTTCCATTTCGGTCTGAGACTACATGACAGAGCTGTACTCTACGCTTCCTTTCATAATATCCCGGCGTCAACCAGGCCCGAGAGATACAGGCACCTGCAGTGTTGGTCAGGAAATTGAGCAACACTCTCAGAAACGCACCCATTAAGTGGATGAAACTCGACTACGTGGTCCCAGTCTTCCCAGCTGAGTCCGCAGCAAATTCAACTCTGGGTAGGAGCCGGGTCGGGGCAGAAAAACCCACATGACTGATGGGATTCGAACCCACGACCTCCCAGCCGGGAGTCGGCGACGCTAACCACTTCGCCACGGCGGCTGGTACGAAGGTATTTTCTTCTTGTGTTTGACATAAGTAAGACAAACATGGAAAGGAAACGGAAGGAAGGGGGGCGGGGGTGTGGACCTGGAAAGGCACCAGGGGCAGCACAAACTTCCAGCAAGATTGAACACACCCGGAATCTCCCCTTTGATCACAATCTGTATGACGGATCCAAACGACACATTGATCGGTTCGTCTTGGGTTCACATTCCAATTTTTCATTCAGGTTACTTAGAATTGGTTCAGTAATGTTTAACATAATCTGCCAACAGACAAAATTCGCAGACAGATGTGAATACATATCATCAGAGCAGGTCATGATATAGTAGAGTCAAGAACCACCGTAAAACACCTCTTCCGTGCCTGTGTGTGTGTGTGTGTGTGTGTGTGTGTGTGTGCGTGTGTGTGTGTGTGTGTGTGTGTGTGTGTGTGTGTGTGTGTGTGTGCGTGTGTGCGCGCGCGTGTGCGTGCGTGTGTGTGTGTGTGTGTGTGTGTGTGTGTGTGTGTGTGTGTGTGTGTGTGTCCGTGGTATGTAGATGAACAAGCTTTAAAAGAAAAACCATTTGACAGAAATATTCCAGAATGAAGCCACCATGTAAATCACTGTGGCATGAACGTTCAGAAAGCGTACACCTGAACTGATCTTCCTGAAAGCGGTAACACAAATAAAACGCTTTAATTCGATGGACTACGACAAATGATGTTTGTTTGTTTTTCTTTTTTTTCCTTAGAATGATATTAACCATTTCAAATCATTGGTGACTCATATCCCACATATACATGTTAGGATGCACTGGAAACGGAAGATACAAGTTAGGGTGCATTGGAAACGTAAGATACAAGTTAGGATGCACTGGAAACGTAAGATACAAGCTAGGTGCCATTTTGCATCGTTTGTGACGTTATATCTGTTGGTTGAAGTTCTGTTATACTTTGTTACACTTTCCCAGCAAAGCAGGTTAACGATGATTTACAGACAGAAAAAAAAATCTGGATCCACTGTTTTTTTATGTTCATCACTGGGGGTACTGTTCACCTATGACCAAGTTTGGTGCAGGTAGGTCAGCAATTGATATAATCCTGTTAAAGGACAAACAACCGCCCAAAAGATGGGAGTGAAAACATAACACACAAGACACTCTCATCCATGAAATACACACACATTTGGCTCATTGAAGAGATCATTTTCGAACTTGTGCTTTTACGTAAGATACAAGTTAGGATGCACTGGACACGGAAGCTACAAATTCAGATGCAGTGGAAATGGAAGATACAAGTTAGGGTGCACTGGAAACGGAAGATACAGGTTAAGATGCACTGGAAACGGAAGATACAAGTTAAGATGCACTGGAAACGGAAGATACAAGTTAAGATGCACTGGAAACGGAAGATACAAGTTAAGATGCACTGGAAACGGAAGATACAAGTTTAGGTGCACTGGAAACGGAAGATGCAAGTTAAGGTGCACTGGAAACAGAAGATACAAGTTAGGGTGTACTGGAAACGGAAGATACAAACGGAGATGCACTGGAAACGGAAGATACAAACTGAGATGCATTGGAAACGGAAGATACAAACTGAGATGCATTGGAAACGGAAGATACATACTCAGATGTACTGGAAACGGAAAATACAAATTAAGATGCACTGGAAGCGAAAGACCTATTGTCCCCGCGAATCTGTCGAGATATTGGACCATCTACATTTGTACGTCTAATGATTTGATATAAGCAAAATCGATCAATGGAAATGTAAGCTTTAAGAAATTGTGCTCTTATTTCTGCAGATTCAATATAATCAGACTGACTTTCAATTATTTTGTGAGGTAGTTGGTTTTTTTTTTTAATGTTCGAATTAAGTGATACTGTCAGTACACTTTGCGAGATCACGTTAATTGATATTGTCTGTACACTTCGCGAGGTCAAATTAAGTGTATATTGTCTGTTCATTTTGCGAGGTCGGATTAAGTGAAATTGTCTGTTCACTTTGCGAGGATTCGATCAATATCTGTGTAGGAAGATGACGTATCCAAGTTGTCATATTGACTTTCTTTAGAAAATGTGTGTGTGTGTGTGTGTGTGTGTGTGTGTGT
>JADBJO010000456.1:625000-627500 GCA_016801955.1 Conus betulinus
AACTGAGATTTCTGTCGGTAAAACCACAGACATGTCTGGCGCGCACACCAGGGTCTCCAACAGGTAGTCATGAAATGGGATGATTTATAATCAGTGTCTCACTATACACCAGCACCTCTCTCTCTCTCTCTCTCTCTCTCTCTCTCTCTCTCTCTGCCTGTCTCGTTTACATCATCAGTTTTATTCCTGAATGAGAACAGTGTTTTAAATCTACACATGTTGATTCTACAATTCATTAGCTGAATTATCTCTTTCAAAGTTATACATGATTCCACTGTCCGAAATGGAGGTTCATACTCCGACGCCAACACAGAACCCTGCAAGAGCCGTAACTAGCGTCAACCTTTGGCGGCGTGATAACGCCATCACAGGACCCTGCAAGAGCCGTACCTAGCGTCAACCTTTTGGCGGCGTGATAAGTGACTGACTTGAGTGAGAAATGAACAGCAGGTTGAGCTGGGGACTTGGTGGAGGAGTTGCTGCAGTTGAGGCTATGGTTCTGCCTCAGGGTGGCAAAGGTTGGTGCCCAAGGCACATCGTTAGATTAAGTCATAAATCAAGGCTGAATACACGGAACACTAAATATTCTCATGGCATTACTTGTGTCTGCAGAGAAAACATTTCGGTGCATCATCTTTTGTTTGAATGCTCAGTGTTGACCTCACTCTATCAGGAGAAAGGTATTGAGATGAATAACTTTGATGATGTCAATACTGTCTTGTATTGTTCATATGTTGCTGAAATTGCCATGGTTATTTCGCAATCACAAGTTGCGGAATTTTTTTATAAAGATCAACGATTTTGTGTATCTCTACGTTATTTCACTTATGTACTTACTCAGGCCCATAGCTCAAGGGTGAGCATAGGCCATCGACAACACTCCGCCATCGCACTCAGGTCTGGGCTGCTCGCTGACTGCCTGTGCAGTTGGTCCCCTGCCTCCTTATCTCTGCCTCAGTGTCTCGCCTCCAGCTGCTGCGAGGCCAGCCTGTAGCCGGCTGTTTTGTCCTACCCGGCCGTTTGTCCAACCTCGGACAAAACGGCCGGGTCGGACAAAACGGCCGGCTAAAACCCGGCTGTTTTGTCCGACTTTCAATTTTTTGTCGGACAAAACGGCCTGGTTGGACAAAACGGCCGGCTCTAAGTAAGCGGCCGTTTTGTCCGATGTGTGTGTGTGTGTGTGTGTGTGTGTGTGTGTGTGTGTGTGTGTGTGTGTCCGCGCGCGCACGTATGTATGTGTGTGTATGTGTGTGTGTGTGTGTGTGTGTGTGTGTGTGTGTGTGTGTGTCCAAAAGTGAGGAAAGTACTTTCAGTAGTGATGTAGCAGTGTGAAAGACAATGATTGAATGAATGTCAGTGCGTGCCAGCTACTCGGTGTGGAGAGAGACAGAGAGAAAGGTGGGGCTAAGATATGAGGATAAAGGAAGGCAGGTGGGAGTGGGGGGGGGGGGGGGGGGGAGGCGGAACAGGCAAAGAACATATCTGCCGTGCGGTGTTGCAGCCGCTCGACGATGCTTGTTATTGCTGTGCCTAGTTCATGTTACAGTTTGTACTTAGGCTTGCTGATGTTGCACTTAGCGTAATGTTTTATCCCACCTACATTCATGTAAAGGGTGACGTCACCACATTTTGTCGATCAGGAAGGATAACTCCAAACATGTTTTTTTAGGAGGAAATCGACCATTACACAGTGCTATTATCATCACTGTCAGTGAAGTGGGTCAGCTCTATAAGGGGTGTGTGTGTGGGGGGGGGGGGGGGGGGGGGGGGGGGGGGGGGGGTTATGTCAAATAAAATCGAAGTTTTGAATTATCATTCAAGAACAACTTTTAGCTCAAAAGGTAGATGAAAGACAGTCGTACCTACACTGGAAAAGGCAATACTGCAAATACACAAAGAAGCAAGAAAACAGGAGGGGGTGGCTTAAATACACCTTTTCCAATTTTTTAAGGTCAAGGTTATGACCTTGACGTGTGACCTTCAAAACCGAAAAATCTATTTTTTGGCCATATCTCAGGCAGCGGTCGACACAGGAAGCTGAAACTTGGTATTTCAGCTCTCAAATATGTCAAAGCAGTTAAGGTCAAGGTCAAGGTCACACACAACGTCAGACTCTCAAAATTGAGGGTGCGTCAATTGTTTGTCCCAAGACCCCAACGGTTTGACATAGTAACCTCAAATGTTGTATCGTGATGTGCCACCTGTCTCTCTCTGTCTCTGTCTCTGTCTGTCTCTGTCTGTCTGTATGTCTGTCTGTCTGTCTGTCTGTCTGTCTGTCTGTCTGTCTGTCTGTCTGTCTGTCTCTCTCTCTCTCTCTCTCTCTCTCTCTCTCTCTCTCTCTCTCTCTCCTGCAGCCAAGTAAAGAAATCACGAGAATGAGACCCACTCGATAGTCATGGCCCCTGACGGCCAATGGTCAGCTTAAGACGCCAAATTGGCCACTGGGGGCATGACGGCCGAATGGGTTTTTTTTTTCCACGTGATTTCTTTACTTGGGGGT
>JADBJO010000456.1:632500-635000 GCA_016801955.1 Conus betulinus
TGCCTCATTTCATTTCCAATTTCATTAACCAACACCGTTTACCGGTTTTTGTCTATACATATTCTTTGGCCAGATGGCTTTTTTTTTCGATATTTGGAGCCTGTATATTTGTTCATGGATTTTCCTACACCATTTTCAAAACATTGGCAGCGACATGAATGTCATTTTTACTGCCTTTCCATATTCGCTTTCACTGGTGAGAGGAAATGTTCCGACAGCTTTTCTGCCTGTGTGTAGTTGCTTTGTTTTAGTTAGTTAGTTAGTTAGTTAGTTAGTTAGTTAGTTAGTTAGTTAGTTAGTTAGTTAGTTAGTTAGTTAGTTAGTTAGTTAGTTTTTGCTGTGGATATATCGATAGCAGTTGCAGCTAAATCCATATTACGTCTTCTGCCTCTGTATATTTCCTTTTACTTGTCAGTATTGATTTCCCAACAGGATTTGCAGAAACATTCACAGTACTTTACTGCGCTTGTACATCGTCACTGTGACTTTTTCGATTTACATCAACATATGTACATCCATATTATTTTTGTCTGTGGATACTTACATCGACATCCATATTTGTATTTCTGTCTGTGCATATTCATTTTTACTTGTCAGAATGGATTTACTGACAACATTAATGGCAACATCCATATCATTTTCCTACCTTTTTATTTTTGTTTTTGTCAGAGTGGATTTTAGTTACAGAAATTACAGCAATATCTGTGTCTTTTTTATATCTCTCTGTGTACGTTTCTTTAACTGAAAAAAATGAATTTTGAAAATGTGTACCGACATCCATTTTTTTTTTTTTGTCTGTGTGTACTTGTTCTAACTGTCAGAAATATTGTCTGACAACATTTAAAGTTACATGCTTGTCACCTTTCTGTCCCTGTATATATCTTTACATGTCGGAGTGATTGTTGTTTTTTGTTTCTGACAGCATTTACATCAACGTCCATATCATTTTTTTGTCTGTGTCTATTTGTTTCTATTTCTCAGAATGGATTTTTTTCTCGGGGGTATGTACAATAATATCCTTATCATTTTCTGCTTGTGTATACATGTTTTACTTATCAGAGTGGATTTTCGACAGCATTCAGGCCGACATCCATATCACTTATCTGTGTGTGTATGTTTATTTTTACTTGTGAGACTGGATTTATCTACAACATTTACCGCAACATCTATCTTACCATTTTGCCTCTGTATATATGTTACTTGTCATAGCGAATTGTTAGACACCATTTATGTCAATATCCATATCATTTTTTCTTGTCCATGTATATTTGTTTTTACTTTTCAGAATGCATTTTCAGCAGCTTCTCTAGTAACACCTACCTACATCACTTCTCTGCATTTTATGTTTTAAACTTGTCACTTTGCCAGGAACAACTCCCCACCCCACCCTCTTACTGCGACTTCTATTGACGGTTGCCTGGTACGAGCAGGTACAGGTTTACCTCTTCATCGGAAAGACTAGCGCTCAGCCCACAGAGTTAGCAGGCCCTGTAGAGAGGGGTTGAGCAGGAAAGGTGGAGATAGAGTGAGGGTCAAATGCACCGCGGACCTGGAATAAGTAAGCTGGCTAAATGAATGAAAATCCATCAGACCTAACAGCTAACAACAAACAAACAAACAAACAAAAGCCGACAGCTGTATGATGTCATTACAGCTGTATGATGTCATTACAGCTGTATGATGTCATTACAGCTGTATGATGTCATCCAGTATTGACTGTTGGGCTAAGTCTGCTGAATGGCAGTTACACAGTCATGTGCGAAAATCAGTTTTATGGATAAAGGACCGCCAGAGACAGACAGACAGGCAGATAGACAGACAGACAGACAAAGGTAATAAGAGACAAAGAATATGAAAGACGCAGTGAGATTTAACAGAATGGCAGAAAGGGACACGGATGAACAGAGGGATTGACAGAGACAGACAGGCAGACAGACAGAGACGGACAGACAGACGGACAGAGAATTTAGCCATTTTTGATTCAGCAAAAGAGACAGAGAAACGGAGAAAAAAGAATAACAGGAGGGGTGGGCAGAGAAGGAATTGAGTGAACACACACACACACACACACACACACACACACACACACACACACACACACACACACACACACGACATGCGCGCATGCGCGCGCAGAAAGAGAAAGAGACAGACAGACAGACAGAGGGACAGAGGGAGGGTGGATGGGGGCGAGGGATGGGGAGAGAATGAGAGGGCGCGGCACAGCGACAATCGATTGGATTGGCAGATGAGAGAAGTGAGGGGGGGAGAAAATGGACCGGAGTAGGCCATCATTAGGCCTCCAGGAAAAAGGCTGAGCGCTGCAGTGCTGGCGGGTCCTCCCGGCCACAAAATCAACTCTTTTTCCTTCCTCTCGCTTCTATTACACACACACACACACACACACACACACACACACAAGCTTTGTCCTTCACTGTTTACTTTTTTTTTTTAATCTCTATCTATAAAATAAAGTAAATTGCCTGAAGATCAGATACAA
>JADBJO010000456.1:640000-642500 GCA_016801955.1 Conus betulinus
TAGATTAATTCATAAATTAAGCTGAATACTTGAAACATTAATATTCTCATGGTATAACTTGTGTCTGCAGAGAAAAAACGTTTCCGTACATCATCTTTTGTTTGATGATGCTCAATGTTGACCTCGTTCTATCAAGAGATAGTATTGAGATGAATAACTTTGATAATGTCAATGCTGTCTTATATGGTCCATATGTTGCTGAAATTGCCATGGTTATTTCGCAGTCAAAGGTTGCAAAATTTTTTTTTATAGAGATGAACAGTTTTGTGTACAACTAGGGTATTTCACCTATGTAAATACACACATGTCAGATGTGGGTTTTAAAGTACTAACATGGATGATAAGTTGAGTGTGGAGGCTGGGTTTTTTGTTTGTTTGTTTGTTTGTTTGTTTGTTTGTTTATAAGAAATGTCAAATATCATCTGGCGATTAAAAGACATTAAATAAGCCACTGAACTGAACTGAAACTGATTCCCCACTGGCTTCATCATCTCTGTCAGCTATATAAGTTGCGCCCCCTGGGGGAGGGGGGGGGGGGGGGGGGGGGGTGAAGGCACCATCGCATCAGCAACGAGGCTGAAGCGTCTCTGACCTTGACGCCGTCAATCTGACTTCTTCGCTCCGGTCGTCAGTAACCCGGAGAGGGTTAATAAGGCAGCTCGGTGGCTGTCTCTGTGGCTGTCTCTGTGGCACAGATCTCTCGGAAGCTTTGAACAGTCTTTTTTCTCCTTTTCCTTTCTTTCTTTCTTTCTTTCCTTTTTTTAAACTTTTTTTTTTGGTCTTTTTTATTTCTTCTCTTTTTTTTTTTAGCGCCTGCACTCTGTAAACATTTGTTATGACTTCGTCGTAAAATCCCAATGAGTCTTATTTTCTTCAAAGGAGGTTATGTTTTTCTCCTTTTTTTCGAACACAACCAATTTTTATTATTGACTTTGTCAACCCAAAACCTATTACTTGTACATAAATTTGATCCATGATCGTCTTCAGTATTTAGCTAGTGGTGATGAGAGAAATATGTTGAGTTAATTAAGCAGTTAGAAAACAAAAATATGGGAACACGGGCGGTGTTTTTTTTGTTTGTTTGTTTTGGGGGAGGGGGGGGGGTTACTTTGCCTTGAATATAAATAAATCACTTGTATTGGCTCAATCCCAGCAGGTCTGTCTATCACTGCATTGTGCTTGCGTATGAAAGTATCACACACACACACACACACACACACACACACACACACACACACACACTCACACACACACACACACACACACACACACACACACACACACACACACACACACACACACACACACACACACACACACACACACACACACACACTCAGAACTGGCCTATGCATTTCACACTGCGATACATGAAACGCAAGCATAACTGAGTTCTGTGAAAGGGCATGTTGCGTTTGTAAACAGCCCCCTCCCCCCCCCCCCCCCCCCCTCACTCCTTGCCTGCCTCCTCTCTCTCTCTCTCTCTCTCTCTCTCTCTCTCTCTCTCTCTCTCTCTGTCTTTCATCGTGTACTATTTCATTCATTCATTATCTATCGTTTTTGAAAAGGACATATTGCTACATTCATAGTTTTGTTCATTCATCAACTCGTTTTATTTCTTTTCCTCTTTTCTTTTCTTTCACTTTCCTTTCTTTACAGAGGGATTTACAGAATACGTTTCATAATTTTTTTCTGGCGTCACACAAGAGTTTGGTTTTGTCATGTCCATGCACAGATGTTCCACAAACGTTTATCGTGATATGATTTTGTCAGTAGCCTTCCCTCTCCCTTTGCCTCATACCTTCCTCTTTCTCTCCCTCTCCCCTCCCTCCCCACCCTCTCCCCACACACATACACGTGCGCGCGCACGCATGCATGCACGCACTAACACAGGCGCACGCGCGTGCGCGCACGCACGCACGCACTGCTTTCCCACAACTCAATCCGTGTTTGAATAAAAAAAAAAAAAAAAAAAAGCTCAGTCGAAATGAACTCTCTGCCCATTGATCAACTTTCATCTTTGGAAACCAAAGAAGGACCCTGGAACAGCTCCAATCAGTTCCCTGTCAGCGTGTGATTTGGAGTGGACAAGAAGCGTTCTTCCAGAAGCGTTCTTCTGCTGGTTGATTAGCAGACTTCGTGGGGGGCTCGCTGTACAAGGGGCTGTGTTTCTGTCTCTGAGCTGCGGCAGTAATTCTTCAACTAGAATTCGTTTTATGTTTCAGTCCAGGAAACTGTGAGAATATCAAAAGCCCGTCCATCCACGTCCTTACTTTCTCAGGCCCGGGAGATACAGCTACGTAGATGAGGTCCATCGGGAAAAGGCATCTCCTTTTTCATGTTGATTATGAATAGTTTATCACTTACAGGTTTTGTTGTGGTCATAGCCCCGCCGACCACACAGCGGTCTTATTTGCTTGTCTGTTTGTTTGTTTGTTTGTATTTTTGCTTTTTTTGTTTTTTTTTCGGTTTTTTTTTTGTTTTTTGTTTTTACTTTAAG
>JADBJO010000456.1:647500-650000 GCA_016801955.1 Conus betulinus
TTCGGTGTATGCTGTGTGTATACAGCCTGTCGCCCATACTGACGGCCAAGCTTGCCGTCTCTTCCGATAGTTGGTGATGGGATTTTACGTGTGTGTGCGTGTGTGTGTGTGTGTGTGTGTGTGTGTGTGTGTGTGTGTGTGTGTGTGTGTGTGTGTGTGTGTGTGTGTGTGTGTGTGTGTGTGTGTGTGTGTGTGTGTGTGTGTGTGTGTGTGTGTGTGTGTGTGTGTGTGTGTGTGTATGTGTGTGTGTGTGTGTGTGTGTGTGTGTGTGTGTGTGTGTGTGCGAGATGCATGCATGTGTTCACACTAGGAACTTCGGTTTACAGGCTCATTCGAAAGGACATTTTGGACGTGGAGTTAGAACCATTTATAACTCCGAGGGAAAAAAATCCCCCTGTACCCCAAACGATTCGACGGGGACTCGAACCCGCAGCCCCGAGCTCACCAGGATCCGAGGCCGGTGCTACCATCTAAGTTATATCAGCCCCCATGGGATAGAGAGATTAACATTGTCTTTGAAAATGTATTGTCAGGATTTGTTCAGTGGCACTTGTAATCACACACACACACACACACACACACACACACACACACACACACAGAGAGAGAGAGAGAGAGAGAGAGAGAGAGAGAGAGAGAGAGAGAGAGAGAACAGATACTGACAGATCAGAGAGAGAGAGAGAGGAAGACAGAGAGAGAGAGAGAGAGCTGACAGACAGACAGACATAAAACTGGCCAGAGAAAGTCACGACTAGAAACCGAAAAGATGGAGAGACTGCTTCAGGGCGGGTGATGGGGGTGGGGGGTGGGGGTGAAAGAAAGGGAGGTTTTCCTTTCAAGTTTAAAGATGGAAGTTGAAAACTGTTCAGTCTCCTCTCCTCTAATCACAAGGACACTAGAGATCGAATTGGTCATCAATCAGGAAGAAAGCCGATGAAAGTTTTGCTTATTTTTCACGGACATTTTAAAAAGCAGTTCCCGAGAAATGTTATGAAACCTAGGAAAACCCGTTATGGACTACAGCTGAAGCTTACGAGACCTCTATACACAGCGAAGTATTGCCAAGTTAGAACACGTTCCGCTGGAACTTCCTCAGGTACAGGGCATAGGAACAAGCTTGAAACATGCCATTTGGGAATGTCTCCCTGTTTGTTGTGTGTGCTTTGTGTTGGCATTTCTGTCAGGCGAGTAAGTGTCGTAATCAGCAATCGTTTGCAGTTACGGGCATGTAATTTCTTTTTTTTTTTATCGTGGGAGCAATAGTATCCCTATTTGTTCGTTATTTACTGTTCACCATTCCTTGCCCCATTTAAGAATTCCCTTCGTGCCAATCAAACCGAGAGTTCCTGTAGTTGTTTCTGCTTATGTGTGTTTGTTTGACTACATTCAAAGTGAAAAAGGCTGTGCCAGTCCTGAATTGATATTAAGCTGTGTTTGTTCATTTCTCTGGCTGTTGTTGCTTTGCATATGTGTTATTTCTATATGTGTATTCGGATGCTTGGGACATCCTTTTTGGGGACGTGTCATTGTTGTGTGTCTGTTCTTTTTCCTTTTTTGTCTGTTTTTCCTTCTTCTTCTTGTTTGTACCCCCAGTCCTTATAAAAACAGGGAGTACTTCACAATGGGAACTAAGAAATGCTGTCTGTGTGTCTGTCTTGTCTGTCTGTCCGTCCGTCCATGGTCAAAATGTGTTCCGCGCGCTGCAGACAAAACTTCTGGGCCGATCTTTCTCTGAAAATTTGTAGGTATGTTCAGTATGGGTCACGGATGATGCCCGGTGTTTTATTTTACCAGAATAGCCGGTACTAACGGCTATAAATGATAATTTAAAAAAAAATCAAGTCCGATAAGGAAAATAACCACACCGTCGATTTTGTTGTTGTTGTTGTTTTTTTTTTATTTTTTTTTTTTTTTTTGGCACTAACTGGAAATGGTCTCCCCTCTTGGCACTGTGCTGGGAGTACGTTTATATGCTTTGCATCTTGTTTCTTTTGTTTTGTTTTGTTTTGTTTTGCTGTCCTATTTTCTGTGCTTCCTCAGTGACATTCCACGCACGCCGCTCATTCCAACCTCCCGTCCACAGCCACAGCCCGGCCCGGCCCGCCGCAGCCCTGGCACCGGCAATGCACAGGGAGCAGTCGATTTCAAGCCGTCAAGAGAAAAACCGCCGGAGGAGACAATGCAATGTCGCCGAGTCACTTCGGTGGTGTTCAGTGGCGCCTGTTCTAACATACACAGGACATCACCTACTGAGCCCCCAACTGACGACATCTATTGCTTTGTCGCGGAGCCGGCGTGAGTGAGTTCTCCCTCCGGAGGGTGCCTCCACGTTTGTCCAACGACCGACCCCCCCCCCCCCCCCCCCCCCCCACCCCCCCTATGAAATTGCTAATATTGGTGACCCAGACGGAATCAAACCCTGGCCACAGACGTGGAGAGGACATCGAAACGGAAAGTCACCATGAGAGCAGGGCATGAAGGGCACAGAATTTGGAGACTT
>JADBJO010000456.1:655000-660000 GCA_016801955.1 Conus betulinus
ATACTGGAGGCGATAGGGACGGGCATACTGGAGGCGATAGGTAGGGGCATACTGGAGGCGATAGGTAGGGGCATACTGGAGGCGATAGGGACGGGCATACTGGAGGCGATAGGGAGGGGCATGCTGGAGGCGATAGGGACGGGCATACTGGAGGCGATAGGTAGGGACATACTGGAGGCGATAGGTAGGGGCATACTGGAGGCGATAGGTAGGAGCATACTGGAGGCGATAGGTAGGAGCATACTGGAGGCGATAGGGAGGGACATGCTGGGGGCGATAGGGAGGGGCATGCTGGAGGCGATAGGTAGGGGCATACTGGAGGCGATAGGTAGGGACATACTGGAGGCGATAGGGACGGCCATGCTGGAGGCGATAGGTAGGGGCATACTGGAGGCGATAGGTAGGGGCATACTGGAGGCGATAGGTAGGGGCATACTGGAGGCGATAGGTAGGGGCATACTGGAGGTGATAGGGACGGGCATACTGGAGGCGATAGGTAGGGGCATACTGGAGGCGATAGGTAGGGACATACTGGAGGCGATAGGTAGGGGCATACTGGAGGCGATAGGGACGGGCATGCTGGAGGCGATAGGGAGGGGCATACTGGAGGCGATAGGTAAGGGCATGCTGGAGGCAATAGGGACGGGCATGCTCGAGACCTCTCCTGAACGTTCAGGTCAGGGAATCTTTAGAGACGTTAGCGCACACGAGTGTGAAAACAAGAACATTTCCATCTACAAGCGTGATTTGTCAGTTTTACGATTCTTTAACTCACATTCTTCAGCCGTTCTGAAGAACGGATCCCAGAGAGTCTGTCTCATGTTGGTCTGTGACGTGTTCTTGCACAATGTGGTCAGTGTTGATCGTGCCGACCAGCTGCTTTGATGACTGTTGTCAGAGGCACTCCACATTGTTGTGATGACTGTTGTCAGAGGTACTCCAAAGCCAGCAGTTGCTTTGATGACTGCTGTCAGAGGCACTCCACATTGCTTTGATGATTGTTGTCAGAGGCACTCCACATTGCTTTGGTGACTGCTGTCAGAGGCACACCACATTGCTTTGATGACTGTTGTCAGAGGTACTCCAAAGCCAGCAGTTGCTTTGATGACTGTTGTCAGTGACACTCCACAGGTACCAGCTGCTTTGATGACTGTTGTCAGAGGTACTCCGCATTGCTTTGATGACTGTTGTCAGAGGTACTCCGCATTGCTTTGATGACTGTTGTCAGAGGTACTCGCATTGCTTTGATGACTGTTGTCAGAGGTACTCCGCATTGCTTTGATGACTGTTGTCAGAGGTACTCCGCATTGCTTTGATGACTGTTGTCAGAGGTACTCCACATGCAGTAGCTGCTTTGATGACTGTTGTCAGAGGCACTCCACATTGCTTTGATGACTGTTGTCAGCGGCACTCCACATTGCTTTGATGACTGTTGTCAGAGGTACTCTGCATTGCTTTGATGACTGTTGTCAGAGGTACTCCACATGCAGTAGCTGCTTTGATGACTGTTGTCAGAGGTACTCCACATGCAGTAGCTGCTTTGATGACTGTTGTCAGAGGTACTCCACATGCAGTAGCTGCTTTGATGACTGTTGTCAGAGGCACTCCACAGACAGCAAGTGCTTTGATGACTGTCAGAGGCAATCCACAGGAAGCAGCTGCTGTTGTGCTGGCAGAGCGAGTACAGCGCACACCACGATGAGCAGTGTCAGTGCCCGCACTGGTCCAATTGTCTATGATCCGCCGTGCTACAGTATCTTGTGACACAGGCCCAGGAATCTTTCTGTTAACTGATGAACAGACTCTTTTCATTTTCTTTTTAAAAGGTCTTTTGCTTGAAAAGGTAGTTTTTGACTTTAGTAAATTTTAACAATTTCCCTATCATTGAAACTTCAAGAAATTTTGCAATTTTTCATTATTATGAATCTTATAGGAGGCATCGTTCTCATCCAGAGAGCAAACCAGTGTTGAAGTTCTTAGAGTCAGAGCATCACGCGAACTTTTCTTCTTAAACTGATGATAATCTACATTTTGATTTGGTTGTTTTAAGTTGAAGATCATACTGGATATGTCATCTTTCTTTGTTCCTGAGTCTCACAAAGATTATGGAAACATTCCTCTATTGCTCATAATTAACAGCTCAGTTTCCCAGTCAATGGATTTGGTTAGTTCTGACGAAAAACTTGGTCGGTGACATGGGCACCCCAGAATATCGTTTCCTTTCCCCATCGTGAAAAAAATAACCGTGTCTGCTGGAAGTGCCTTCCATTCACGTGCATAGTCTCTAACTGGCCCGGTTTCCATACTTTCACCTGTTCATTTATCTCCTACTTCAAGCCACCCGCCTCTTTACAGAACTGGCTTACCTCCTCATCCTAAAACCCGTGTTGTGCCGGCTGTTCATCTTCCCCTGTCGCCTCTCTGATCTCAGAATTCCCCCTTCTGTTCTGGTAACTGCCTCTCTGATTGGCTGAGTGGTGGTGCGCTGACCTTAAAAAGAGCCTTCGCCTTGACCTCTCCTACAGTATGAGAAACGTGACGTCGAACGGAACTTTAAATCACACACACAGCGATTCTTTTCCTCATTTTGATGAACCGGTTAACAATCATCGCCGAACTGCTTGTCTGTGGGCACGATCTGAGGCAGAACAGGCGGACGAAACATCTTTTGGAAGATCTACTTCAATCCGGTTTCGGGTGCTTTTGCTGTTGTTCTTGTTGGGCTGCGCCCGACAGAGCGATGACGTCACCATTATACTCACGTGTTCCATGGTTAGACTGCACCAGCTGCCACTATACAGAGTGCCTGGCCCTTTTGGCCTGGAGTTCCGCTGTTGCGTGCAGTTCATCTGCTGCAGTCAACAGACCGGAGGTCGCTGTTGCTGACAGTGTCTGTGCGAGCGGCGGTATCCCTTCAGTCTTCTTTGTTGTCCGGTCAACGTGTCCATCAGTTTTTCATCCATTTTACTCGGTTTGATTTGCTTACAGTTTTGATGAACGAATAGAGCAGACAGATTTACATGCTTGTTTAATTTTTCAAAAAAAAAAAGGGAGAGAGAAAAAAAGATAGAAAAAAGAAGAGAAGAAAAAAGAAGAAAAATGTGAAAAAAACAGGAGGTTGAAGGACCAAAAAAAGGGAAAGATGTATTCGTCCAGTTTTTCTTTCAATTTTTTGTTCCCCATTTTTGTGCTCATATATTTTGCAAGGTTTTTTTTTTCCCCCAGAGTGAAGGCACCTAGGCTTCAATGATCTCTGGCACTGATTCTGGGCGACTGATCATGTCCGCAGCTCTGCCAGCTTGTGATGTTTGAACATAGTCTATCAAAAAATCATCCTCCGTGCCCGTATCTTCGCCCTTGGTGAGTCCCTTGTTCCCTTTGCTCTTGGCGAAGCTTTGTTCATCAGCACTGCATAGTCAGTTGTTCAACGCACGCCATGTTCATCGTCTGTTCTTTCAGCCCTCATCTTATCTGAGAAACTATTGCCTGGCTTGTTTTTAGTCTCTAGATATATATACAACACACACACACACACACACACACACACACACACACATATATATATATATATATATATATATATATACATATACATATATATATATATATATATATATATATATATATATATATAAAGAGAAGGGGGGGGACAAAACAAGCAATGTAAACAAATCTATTCCATTAATCCGAGCGGCCTTTCTTCAAAAACGACAGCTTGTATAGTCACGTCAAAAGCGGAGTGAGATCATTAGGTCGATGCCAAAAGAAAATTGCGTCATGGCAGTAATTCATCACCAAGTGATGCATTGTCTAAAACACCGTCCTATTGTTATTATTTCGTCACTCCCATCCCCACCAATACACCAATGCACACACACCCTCTCTCTCTCTCTCTCTCTCTCTCTCTCTCTCTTGGATGATCGTTATGTTAGTTGTACAGAGGGAACAACTGAGTCACTATTAAATGTAAGGGAAACACAGTACGTGTAACTAGTGATCAGTCATGTGTGTTCGGGGCTTGAGGTTGCTGCAGGGCATCTCGTGGCGAATGGTGAATGTCTCGCCACTAACGTCACAGGTGAACTGACGTGCCTCTACTTCATGCTCCCAACAGACGACACAGCGTTTCCTGGTACATCGGTGGCTTCCCGGGTTGTCAGTGGAGGCATCAGGATGTTTCGTGGACTAGTTGAATTCCTTTCTCCTGCTATGGGGAGCTCTGGCATGGCTTGTCTCATGCTGTCCATTGCCTTCATGTAGACTGTAAGTCTGGTTGTTGTTGCAGCCACTGACGTAGAGGAGGGTTGGCAAGGTTGTGAGCGATGATGAACGGGACTCTATTCTTGGGAGTTTGGGGCTTGTATTCAAGTATCTCATCACGTGGGATGCTGATGACTCTTTCAGTGGCTTTCTGGGTGGTGTGGGTACTGTTCCCTCTACGCTGAAAGTGCGTGGCGATCTCTTGGCAGCGGAGGGTGAAGGCTTCTTCCGTCGAGCATAACCTGCGAGCGTGCAGCATCTGGCTGAATGGTGTGCTGTTTTTGCATGCCTTGGGATGACAAGACGAAGCATGTAGATATGGGCGTCAGTCGGTTTCGAATATATATATATATATATATATATATATATATATATATATATATATATATATATATATCAAAAATATCAAAAATCCAATATCAAAATATATCAAAAATACTGTTAAAAAGCCTAATAAAAATTCAAAGGTGCTCAACCCTTGGGGAGCAACATCTGTTAAGATAAGGTATTAAAAGGAACTTTTAAAACTACAATAGAGAGCGAACGCTCGTAACAATATTGTAGTTTTAAAACTTCCTTTTAATACCTTATCTTCTTAAATATATATATATATATATATATATATATATATATATTTAAAGTAAGGTATTAAAAGGAAGTTTTAAAACTACAATATATACTACTGCCAGTTCCTGAGGCTCCGTCGTCTTTGCTCCAAGACTAAAGACTTTGATAAACAT
>JADBJO010000456.1:665000-670000 GCA_016801955.1 Conus betulinus
CCTTTCAGCCACGGGCCTTTTATTGCCGTCTGCTCTCGACACCCAGTGCATTGCCAGTCTACAACAAACGGACAGGAGTCAGAGACACAGCTCTTAGGTATGGGGAAAGGGATGGAGAGGGGGGTGGAGGGGGAGTTGCAGTAGGGTGTCTGTCTCTTTTACAACAGACCAAAGCAGGAAAGAAATCTGATTACCGAGACATTTTGTCTACTCCAAGTAAAGGTTGTTCTGCACAATTCTTAGCCGCTGACAATGCTTGGCTTGTCGAACAGCAGAACTGACCACTCAGACTGTTCCATATCTTTTGATCTCCCTTGCATCCTTAACGGGATCCCCAAGCATAGACTCAAAGATTGTCCCCTACATTTTATACTGTTTGCATAATGTTTTTAAGTTTTTCAGCAACTTTTTTCCTCTCCACACTTTCGTTTTCTTTTATTTACTACCTTTCGCTGGCTGCTTTAGGGGTGCTGCTGCTGGATTCTTTTTGAAACCCTTGGTGGTGAGCACACCACAGAATTATGGACTGTGGTGTGTCTCTATTTGACGCCGAGAGCAGGAATACAAAACCGCCGTGTTCCCTGAGGAGTTCGATCCAGGGGACGAAAGACCTAGAAGTAGGTAATGCTTCAAGAAAGATTTTTTTTAAGAGGGATTGCGATGGGTTCCCTCAGGGAGCTTGTGAAGGGTTTTCATAGCTTGTGAAGGTTTTCATAGGTAATACTTCAAGAAAGATTTTTTTAAGAGGGATTGCGATGGGTTCCCTCAGGGAGCTTGTGAAGGGTTTTCATATTCATAAGATATATGTTTTTTATTGTCTTCATCTTCAATTTTTTTTACAAGTTATTATCATAATGATGGAAGAATTGTTAACCTGCACTTGTTTTTCCACCCACTACTATGAAAACCAAAACTTGAACATGTAATGTACATTTTATTCCTTTTATTTAAAAAACATGCCAATCATTAACATTGCATCTTCTTAGAGTTTTGTATATTTCACATGCAAAAGCGGATAATCATAGGTGTGTGGTGCAGTTTTAAGGCAAATAGAAATAGAGGATATAACATAACACTAGGTTTTATGAACAATGGTTAACGAAAATCTCGGTTTTTTTTTTTATTTTGCTTCAACTATTGAATTGTCTCACATGTTTACCTGACCTTTTGCTGAAGTCGCAACTATCCCCATGTTCAAAACGTGAAGTGTCGTTTTGCCATTGTCTTCAGGTATGACGTGTAACTACTGTGATCTTTGAAAAGGTGAAGAAGTTCCGTGGTGCTATCCATGTCAGGCACCGCTCACGGTCAAGAAAATCCTTTTAGAGTGTTGGGACGTGCATGACGTGAGACATAAACATTTTACGGCAAAAACCTGTTCAGAGATGTCCCACCTGATGTGATCTTTGATTTTTGAAAGTTATCAATATATTTCATCTGATCTAATATTCTACAGAAGAAAGAGTTTCAACAAAAATTCCACTATGTTTTTTTTTTCAGGTGTATTTTAAAGGATTGTGTGAATGTTTTTTGCTTTGTTTTTCAGTGACTCGTGGGCTGACTTCAACGCAGTGACAGCCATGATGGGCCCTTGCGGTCGGCTGGGCTTGAAGCAGCATCACTTTACCCCCTACGACTACTGTAATTCTATTCCACTTCGCACCTCTTTATCATCCGTGAAACGATACTCGCATCCCCAACCTTGAACGCTCTGGCACCTTATGTCAGTGTCGGGTTGGGCCCGGTAGTCCGACGTTTCGATAGTCCGACACATCGGTAGTCCGACACCCCACGTTCAGATGTTTCGATAATCCGACACTGTAAGAAAAAGTAGCGATAGTCCGACATCCCATGATTCCGACAATTCCAACTCGTTGGATAATCCGACACATAACCCAGTTTTATCATTCCCGTTAGTCTCACATATTGAAAGTAAAAAAATCTCTCTCTCTCTCTCTCTCTCTCTCTCTCTCTCTCTCTCTCTCTCTCTCTCTCTGATATTGTCAACATTTAACCCCACTTCCTCTGTTGCAAAAAGCAATGATACCCGAATGTGATTTAACAAATGTGTCGGTGTATCATTATGTCGGGACTATCGAAACGTCGAAATCGTGATGTGTCAAACTACTGGCACAAAATAAAACATTACAAAACAAGTTTCGTTGGTCCGACAATATTGTCGGATTGTCGAAACGTCGGAATCGTGATTTGTCGAACTATCGAAAGGTCGGAATCGTGAAGTGTCGGACTATCCCAAATATCCAAGACAACATTGACTTGGCATTCTTTACTGGGTGACATGCAAGCGATTTGACCATCATGGCAAACACGATGCTACTGCCTTCTTCCCCTTAAGTCCCCCATTGCGTCTCATTCCTTTCATTCCATGCTGTGACTGGTATGTTATTCACAGTTGTGCAGGCTCTGTGTGTGTGTGTGGGGGGGGGGGGGGGGGGACAGGTGTGTACGCTCTGTGTGTAGGGGTGGGGATGGACAGGTGTGTACGCTCTGTGTGTAGGGGTGGGGGATGGACAGGTGTGTACGCTCTGTGTGTAGGGGTGGGGATGGACAGGTGTGTACGCTCTGTGTGTAGGGGTGGGGATGGACAGGTGTGTACGCTCTGTGTGTAGGGGGTGGGGATGGACAGATGTATACGCTCTGTGTGTAGGGGTGGGGATGGACAGGTGTGTGCGCTCTGTGTGTAGGGGTGGGGGGACATGGGTGTGTACTCTCTGTGTGTAGGGGTGGGGATGGACAGGTGTGTACGCTCTGTGTGTAGGGGTGGGGATGGACAGGTGTGTACTCTCTGTGTGTAGGGGTGGGGATGGACAGGTGTGTACGCTCTGTGTGTAGGGGTGGGGATGGACAGGTGTGTACTCTCTGTGTGTAGGGGTGGGATGGACAGTGTGTACGCTCTGTGTGTAGGGGTGGGGATGGGACAGGTGTGTACGCTCTGTGTAGGGGGTGGGGATGGACAGGTGTGTACGCTCTGTGTGTAGGGGTGGGGATGGACAGGTGTGTACGCTCTGTGTGTAGGGGGTGGGGATGGACAGGTGTGTACGCTGTGTGTAGGGGTGGGGATGGACAGGTGTGTACGCTCTGTGTGTAGGGGGTGGGGATGGACAGGTGTGTACGCTGTGTGTGTAGGGGGTGGGGATGGACAGGTGTGTACGCTCTGTGTGTAGGGGGTGGGGATGGGACAGGTGTGTACGCTCTGTGTGTAGGGGTGGGGATGGACAGGTGTGTACGCTCTGTGTGTAGGGGGTGGGGATGGACAGGTGTATACGCTCTTTGTGTAGGGGGTGGGGATGGACAGGTGTGTACGCTCTGTGTGTAGGGGTGGGGATGGACAGGTGTGTACGTTCTGTGTGTAGGGGTGGGGATGGACAGGTGTGTACTCTCTGTGTGTAGGGATGGGGATGGACAGGTGTGTACGCTCTGTGTGTAGGGGGTGGGGATGGACAGGTGTGTACGCTGTGTGTGTGTAGGGGGGTGGGGATGGACAGGTGTGTACGCTGTGTGTGTAGGGGTGGGGATGGACAGGTGTGTACGCTCTGTGTGTAGGGGGTGGGGATGGACAGGTGTGTACGCTCTGTGTGTAGAGGTGGGGATGGACAGGTGTGTACGCTCTGTGTGTAGAGGTGGGGATGGACAGATGTGTACGCTCTGTGTGTAGAGGTGGGGGGATGGACAGGTGTGTACGCTCTGTGTGTAGAGGTGGGGGATGGACAGATGTGTACGCTCTGTGTGTAGGGGTGGGGATGGACAGGTGTGTACGCTCTGTGTGTAGGGGGTGGGGATGGACAGGTGTGTACGCTCTGTGTGTAGGGGTGGGGATGGACAGATGTGTACGCTCTGTGTGTAGGGGGTGGGGATGGACAGGTGTGTACGCTCTGTGTGTAGGGGGTGGAGATTGACAGGTGTGTATGCTCTGTGTGTAGGGGTGGGGATGGGACAGCTGTATACGCTGTGTGTAAGGGTGGAGATTGACAGGTGTATATGCTCTGTATGTAGGGGTGGAGATGGACAACTGTATACGCTGTGTGAAAGGGTGGGGATTAACAGGTGTGTACGCTCGGTGTGTACGGGTGGGGATGGACAGGTGTGTACGCTCGGTGTGTAAGGGTGGGGATCGACAGGTGTATACGCTCGGTGTGTACGGGTGGGGATGGACAGCTGTATACTCTGTGTAAGGTGGGGATGGACAGGTGTGTACCCTCGGTGTGTAAGGGTGGGGATCGACAGGTGTATACGCTCGGTATGTACGGGTGGGGATGGACAGCTGTATACTCTGTGTAAGGGTGGGGATGGACAGGTGTGTACCCTCGGTGTGTAAGGGTGGGGATTGACAGGTGTGTACGCTCTGTGTGTACGGGTGGGGATGGACAGCTGTATACTCTGTGTAAGGGTGGGGATTGACAGGTGTGTACCCTCGGTGTGTAAGGGTGGGAATGGACAGGGTGTGTACGCTCGGTGTGTAAGGGTGGGGATGGACAGGTGTGTACGCTCGGTGTATAGGGATGGGGATGGACAGCTGTATACTGTGTGTAAGGGTGGGGATTGACATGTGTGTAGGCTCTGTGTATAGGGGTGGAGATGGACAGGTGTGTACACTCTGTGTGTAGGGGTGCGGGAATAGACAGGTGTGTACACTATGTGTGTAGGGGTGAAGGATGGACAGGTTTGTACACTCTGTGTGTGAGGATAGAGAGGGATGAACAGGTGTATACGCTCTGTGTGTAGGGATGGGGGATTGGCAGGTGTATACATTATGTGTGTTTTAGGGGGGATGGGGGTGGACAGGTGTGTACGCTCTGTGTGTAGGGGTGGGGATGGACAAGTGTGTACACTCTGTGTGTAGAAGTGGGGATGGACAGGTGTGTACACTCTGTGTGCAGGGGTTTGGAAGGACAGGTGTGTACGCTCGGTATGTAGAGGTGGGGATGGACAGATGTGTACGTTCTGTGTGTAGAGGTGGGGATGGACAGATGTGTACGTTC
>JADBJO010000456.1:675000-697774 GCA_016801955.1 Conus betulinus
ATCACCAGCAGATTCTACAGCTGATTGTTTCAGAGCACCGTGCCTTCCCTTTATGGCATGGTGGAGAGGGAGTGTGGGGGGAGGGGGAGGCGGGGGGGGGGGGCTGTCACTGTTCTCATTGTGTGCACCCAACTCTCTGCTCTCTTATCACTGAGTCGTAGGAGGCTTCCATGTATCATCACCAAATGTCCCAGGCAGCAAGCTTAAACGTTTGTAGTCATATGAGATGCCGGCAATGGAGAAATTGTAACTACTGCCTCCCCCCTCCCCCCACCTCCCTCCCCCCCCCCCCCTCCCCCCCCAGTCCTCCTCGTCTATCCCATTCCCCAGCCTAATCCTTTCTTTTACTACTTCAAGAATCACTAAATGTTTCCAATGTTGTTTTTTGTTTGTTTGTTTGCTTTTCTTTGTTTGTTGTTGTTGTTGTTGTTGTTTGTTTGTTTGTTTGTTTTGTATTGGTGACTTCCCGCTTTGTCTGCCATTCTACGATTTCAACAATAGGACATTTATTTTGAACAAGAACTGAAAAAGATGAAGGAAACATAAAATACGTCAGAAAAACAGCAAACAGAACATTTGGGGCTGGGGGAGGAGGGAGGAGAAGAGGAGGGGTGTCATGAAATGGGCACGAAGCACTAAACAAAGGAAGAAAGGCAGCCTGTATCGTCTGCATCTAATGAACCTACCCATTCATCCGACCACTGTTTTAAATCTTCAGAATTGTGAATCCCCTTAATTTCACTGCCTACATTTCTCTTTACATATCAATAAATAAATCAGGACACACATAAAATCTGTGATCCTACGCTTCCTTTCCCAGTACCTTTCTGTTTCACGTTTCTTCCTTTATCACAAGTGTCCACCCCCAAATGTCCCCCGCACTTGCATTATTTATCCAGTCTCTCCTGTCCTTACTTCTCTCTTCAAGCACCCTTCGTAGCCGTTCACATGCTCGTAAGGGAAATATACACGTCGCCATAGAAGAAAAAAAAAAAAAAAAAAAAAAAAAAAAAAAAAAAACGGAACGGCATTTGAACGAGATTAACGTCTGCAATGTAAGCCGTTTACTTTTTCCTTTACTTCTCATGCATACACCAAAGAAGAAATATCAAAGAGACAAACAGCATCAAAACGAGTGCAACGTTTGTTACGTAAGCCGTTTAGTTACTGTTCTTCTCTTCTCCTGTCGCTGCTCGTTTTCGGAATCCGTATAACAGTTGATTAAGACTGTCGGTTCGTTTTCCTTTCATTCATTCCGATTCCCCCCTAATACTGAAAGAGTTTCCTCAGATTTGAGTTAGCGATGTAAAAGTCAACATGTATCAGTCTTCCTAATGGAGCCTGGTAACAATTCCATCACGTTTTTTTTAACGCCACTCTCAACTGACACGGGAATGGTTTGCTCAGGGGCGGACTTGCGGCGTAAAAGTTAAACATTAAATGTGATCATCCTCCAAGCTGCGTCACTGAGTTTGTCTCCGTGTATTTTTCTCCGGAATTCTGTGCGCAAACGTCTCTCTCTCTCTCTCTCTCTCTCTCTCTCTCTCTCTCTCTCTCTCTCTCAAAAGATTAAAACCGTTTTGAGTTTATACATATTTGTTTCCTATGCAAAAGTCACCTGAAACAATGGAACCTACTGTCAACAACAAAGGAACAAACTTGCTTTTTGTTCACTGTTAACCTCTGCTCGCCTGTCTGGAGGTGTTTCCTTCATCAGTTCACATTTTTCGAAGCCAGCAGGGAACCTCACAGCGCCTGATAGTTGCCACTGCCCCGCTTGTGTTTTCTCGGCGCTGTGAAAAGCGGTGGAAGCGTCCTTGTCTGATGATCAACGGGCCAATGTGGACGCCTGTGGAGGCAGTGGCAGTGTCTCAGTCACGCCTCTTCCCTCGGGGGGCTGCAAAGAAGTCGCAGCAATCAAGAGTTCTTTTCAGCCTCACGGCAGGCACCTGCCAGAATTCTCTTCTTCCATCCCTGTCTGTCCCTCCTTCCTGTATAAATTGGAGATACGTGTAGCTGACGGGTGTTCAGACATCCCCTGCGCTGTGCTGCTTCTTACTGCGTTCATCGTTCACCTACAACCACACGTGCTACTCCTGGTGTATTTACTGCACGGATTGACTATGCCTACAAACTAAACGGCCGCTGAACCCCTAAGGATTCTGCTGTACGGACAGAGCTTGTTTCTGGCACCAAACAATCCCAAGACCCCACACTGCGCTTCAAGGATGTCTGCGAGCAAGACCTGATGGGCGTCGACACCGACCCGACAGGCTGGGGGAGCTGGTGGTCTGAGCTCCACGAGAGACGACAGGCCATCAGGGCTGGAGTGCGGAGGATCGGGTGGAGGAGGAAACCAGCAGTGACAGCACAGACCAGAGCGCAGACAGCAGCCAGGGGCACAAAAGTCAGCATCGTTGCAGCCAGGTCTGCCGTGCACTGCATGGCCACATTAGGCGTCTTCACTGGACAGCCAGCAGACTATGGTGCAACTTGTGTGTCTTTCTGGGACAAAAAAAGATTCCTGCAGAACAGTTTCTAAACGTTGATTGTATGTGGGCTTCATCGGGCACTTTTTTTTCACTTTCGCTTTACTGTTTATCTTTTCCAGACAGCGCCACTTTATCTTGGTACAACATGAATTGTTCTGACACCATATTTGTTTTCCTGTTTACAACACAAATTCTCCAGACACCATTGTTTGTTTTCATATCTACAACTTGAATTGTTCAGACAACAGAGTGACAGTGATTTCGGGATGGACAAAAATCACTCTGGTTGGTGAATCAATACGTACAGAATGCGAAAATCAAAGTGTCGTTCTTGAATTATTCTAACATACTCTCCTCTGCTCCATCCCACAGTAACATCCCACTCGTCCACCGCCCCTGCCCCTGCACACTCTCTGTGGAAAAGCGGTAAGAATCAGACGTACTGGGAACAAAATAATATTGGTGATGAAGGAAATATAAAGATCACGGAATAGAGATGCAGTGCTTTGATGTCAGGTGACAGGCGCAGAATGTGTTGCTGTTGTGAACCCTGGTAAGTAGACAGTCTGGTAACTGGGTGTTCTTTTTCATGGTGAGAATGTCAACTGATTACATCTTGGACGACACAGAGAGAGAGATACAGATGCAGATGCAGATGTTTATTCGTAAAAGGCCATAGCCCCTTAGAAGACAAACAAACTAAGGTATTACAGAATTTCTTCGTTTAAACCCTCTGTAAAAATACACAGCAAGCTGCTTCACTATTTTATCATTTGTCGATGACATTAACAAAATTAATCTGAATAGTGAAGGATGCATATAGTATTTGGATGGAATACACTGTTGTCTAAGATCGCTTAGTTCTGGGCATGAAAGAACAAAATGAACTTCATTTTCTTGAGATTCCTGACATAATGGACAAACAGACACACGATCGTTTAAATGTCTGTAACGCTGTGAATGTGCATAGATATCTGATATACCAAATCTGAACTTGGTTATCAAATATTTAAATGTCTGTCATAACCATTGACAAATACCTCGGAATACAATGCATAGGATTTAGCATTCTATAAATATCAAATCTATTACTGTCTTCAACATGAGAGTGCCACCTCTGCCACCTACAATCAATCAATGTTTGCCGAAAAACACAGACAAAAGCATTTATATCGCCAACACCCTGATTTTCCCATACAAAACCAAATCCATATTCATACAACTTTAGCCTTACATTCGAGACCCAATTTTTCTTACCCCTTGCATCTAACTCCAAGAGCATCGTATAGGCTTTATAAGGTAATCTGTGTGGTTCCATTTGTGTTATCCTTAACCAGTAACGAATACATTTAATCACAGATATTAAATAGATAGGATATCGGTTAGTCTCACCATATACCAAATCATTTGGTGTTCTCATTGAAACACCAAGAAATTTCTTCAGAGCGTACAAATGAATTTTCTCAATATGCATAGCAGCAGAATCAAAGCCCCATAGCTCAGCACCATATTGTAACATTGGTTGAATTTGAATATCAAATAATTTCAACAACAAAGATAGAGATTCATTATCTAACTGTGCCAATTTCCTCAAAATACACAATAAAGCATATTTAGCTCTACTTGCAAGATCTTACAAGCAAAGGTAAAGCTTAAGCGTGTAGAAAAAATAAATACCAAGATATTTATAAGCATTCACTACGGGCATTTCGACTCCATTATATGTCCACCTTTCTCTGGCGGCAAGATAACCGCCCTTTCTAAACACAATTATATTACTTTTCATCATGTTTATTTTTAGCTGCAATGCAAAGAAGCTCTTTCTAAACTATTCAGCTGGGTTTGTAAACCAATTATCGTTTCAGACATTAATACAACATCGTCTGCTAACAGAAGAATGAAAATTTCCAAAAATATCATTGATAAACTTTGCTCCATGTCGTCCAGAATTGGTAACTTCTAATGTCAGTTCATTAATAAATAAGGAAAACAATATAGGACTGCACACATCACCTTGCTTAACACCAGTCGTGCAGTTTATGCAATCAGTCAAAGACCCACCGCTTCTCACTCTAGCTTTGACAGAGTCATACATGCTCATGACACTTCGATATAATTTCCCTCTGATTCCATTTTTAAACAAAATACGCCACAAAATACTTCTATTAACAGAATCAAAGGCTTTTTCGAAATCAATAAAAGCAACATATAATTTGCGATTCAAACAAAATTGTTTTTGCACAAATGCCATTAAAGTAAACATATGATCTATTGTAGAATAGTTCCGCTTAAATCCAGCTTGCTTGAAATTCACCAGTGAGGTTCTTTTCTTCTACCCAGTCCTGCAACCTTCTGTTGATAACAGCGCTGTATAGTTTACTACAATGTTACACAAAGAAATGCCTCTGTAATTGCTTGGGTTATCAACATCACCTTTCTTATATAAAGGGAGAACAATAGATTCAGTCCACAGTTCAGGAAACACACCTCTGTCAAACAGAGCATTGAAAAATTTTGTGATAAAATCTAACAACAAATCAGATTTACATGCATTTTTCAACATCTCACCAATGATTCCATCAGGGCCGCTAGCTTTACGGTTCTTTAATTTCTTTAAAGCCAGCAGAATCTCATCTCTTGAAATTGGACGATTTAATGTATCATCGCTGGTATTATTGTTATCATTGTCATCACTACCACCTTCATCGTCCATAATATTACAGATATCTACTTCTTTTTCAAGCAATTTCTGAAAGTGCTGAAACCAGTTTTCTAAACTAATATTGTTAGATGGCTGTTTACTTTTATTGTGGATTCTCCGCATTGCATTCCAGAATTCCTTCTGGTTATTTACAGAAGATACCAGTTTTTCTAACATAGCTCGATTAAACTGTTTTACGTTTGGTTTTCAGAAGTTGTTTATAGGCACGTCTGGCATTACTATAAGAAACATGATCTGGTGGCAATAAAGTGCGACGATATCTATTTAACAAATTACGGGCCTTTCTCTTACCAGACTTACACTCCACATCATACCAATCATCATCATAACTATGTTTTACATTTACATTGCACTGTTTTTTCATGCTCTCAGCTGCTTCTTTCAAGCAGCAGTTAAATATATACAGAGCTTCATTTATATCCACATCAATTACCCTGATCGCCATTTCAACTCTCTGTTGAATCTCAGGGGAGCAAACTATATCACTAAATACATTAGTATACGTCTCATTCCAAACATACTTTTCAATAAAAGATTAGAAACATTTCTTTTTGTGTTATTCATGCAGTCATTTGGAACACTGAGGTTCATCAACAAAGGCATATGGTCTGACTCGATCCTTTCTAGCACTTGTAATTTACAATCATTCGAAAAAAACTCAAAAACATATCTCGTGACATTAAAAAATAATCAATTACACTATTACCTCTATCAGATATATATGTGTAGCGACCATTCAGTTCGCCATGACACATACCATTCATGATACACAAATTCAAAGCAGTGCACATATTGATTAACATTTTTCAAGCATACATATTCCATTTTCAATGTCAGAATGTGTATAGTACGGTGAGAGAGAGAGAGAGAGAGAGAGAGAGAGAGAGAGAGAGAGAGAGAGAGTGGGGGAATATACAGAAAAGAAAGAAAAAGGCAGGTAGACATACCTAGATAAAGAACGTGAGAGAGAAGGAGAAACAGAGAGAGGGTGGATAAAGAAAGAAAGAAAAAGAAAGTAGGCATACATAGGTAAAGGGAGCGAGAGAGAGGAAGGGAACAAAAAATGAGAGAGAGAGAAAGAGAGAGAGAGAGAAGACTTAAAACGACAGAAATAAACAGACAGACAGACAGGACAGATACACAGAGATTGACGGAGATAGAAACAGTGGGACAGACAAACAGACACAGAGAGACAGAGGCACAGACAGAGACAGACAGACTGACAGACAGACAGAGATGGGGGAAGTGATAATCGGACAGCGGTTTGAAAGACAGAAACATTCTGAGAGACAGAGGGGAGGGGGAGGGACAGGAAGAAGGGTAGGGGTGATGTGGGAGGGGGGGGGGCAAGTGACAATCGATGGCGGACTGGAAAAAAAGGGGAGAAAAACTGTGGAAAAAAAGGGGGGGGTGGGGAGAAAACTGTCCAGACATAAAAAAGGGGGGGGGGGGGGAGAAAACTGTCCTGAGAAAAACATCATTAAAAAAAGGGGGGGGGTAGGGGAAAAAAGGGTCTGGGCCTCTTCCATAGCAACTTGAATCAAATTAGGCGCCCGGCGTCTGAATATCTTGACAGTGAGGTCAGTGACCTGAGGGGAGAGACATGAAAACGTCTGAAAGGGGGGGGCCTCTTCCACAGCAACTTGAAGACCACAAATTGAAAAACATCATTAGGCGCCCGGCGAGACATTTAGGGGGAAAAAAGGTCTGGGCCTCTTCCATAGCAACTTGAAGCCACAAAATTGTTCTGCTGATTTCAGTCTGAATATCTTGACAGTGAGTTAGACTGAGATATATGGCGTTGAGTCAACAATTGCCACACCACATCGACTGACTTTAGTGTCATTAGATGCAGAGAGGAGATCTCTCTCTCTCTCTCTCTCTCTCTCTCTCTCTCTCTCTCTCTCTCTTTCTGAATTTTTTTTTTTCAGTTTGCTTATTTCATTAATGGAGTCTACACTTGCTTCTTGGTGATGGTTTTGTTGTTTGTTTGTTTGGCTTGAAGGTGTTTGTTTGTGTGATCATGTCTTGATGCATACATTATATCATTTAGTATTAGTTTCGTAGAATAGTAATGGCAAGTATGAAAAATGGCTAACTAAGCCAATGCTTTTACCGTTATAAAAGAAAGTTTTCATCGTCATTGTTATTGTCATTCTCTCTCTCTCTCTCTCTCTGGACTTATGGGAATGAAAGAGTCATTGTAGTTAATGCGGACAAATGTCTGTGGGAATATACTTCACAACAAAACTTAGTTTTCCATGCCAAAATATCGTCAGCAGAGCAAAGAAAGCGACCATATTTATCCTTTACATCTTGTGTAAAATAGATTGTAACTCTTTAGTGTCTTTACTAAGTTGTTTGACTCACAAGTTCAGCCAAGTTTGTAGTATGGAGCTGAAATCTGAGCGTTCGAAAGAAAAATGTAAATATAAAGCGCTTCTTAAATGCTGATATTAGAACTCTGAAAGATTTGATTGAAGGAGGACTCGGAGACGTCCCTTGAGGAATGAAGGAATCCCGCTGAGATGTCTGCCTGCAAACAACGACTATTTTTGGAAAGACTAACAAAAATACATACTCTGGTCTGGAGACTTAATCCATCTACGATTAGTTTCCCTGCAGACTCCAAAGGGCATGAAGCAATCCCGATACATTAAACTCATTACCTGGCAACGAACAGAGAGCCACTGGATTTACCCAGCTCTTCACAGACTGTGGTCCAGAAACAGCTTGTTCTGGGGGGGGGGGGGGGGGCTGTTGTTATGTTTAATGCATATCTTTACACAGTTCATTTACCACGAAACGCCCTTGCATAGAGTCTGCTTTCTAATGCACCTCCTTTTCGTTCGCAATCAACTTTTTCCTCAATACAAGTTAAGATACCCACTGACAGAGTGAAGTTCACGAGCTGAGTCAAAGACTGGGTTGTTTGAACGTTGGTCCTGTGAAGTTCACGCGCTGCACAAAGTTTGACGCAGCACGTGATCCCCGCAGAACATGGAACACGTGTGACAGGAGTCGGGACATAAGACGTTAACTCCACCTTCCACCTGCCAAGGCAGATGCATCGCATTGACCGTTACTGTGGTTAGTATTTCATGGCATTCCATGATGAAATGCCTGAAAACACAGTTATGAAGTGTACTGTACAAATCCAGAAGTATTAGGTCACAAAGGAAACACAGCTGTCTGGTGAACACGATGAAGGAAAAACCCTGTGGAAGGCGGCAGTGGCAAAGTAGCCAAAGTCATGGGCTCTAGACAGGGCAGCCTTGGGTTGGTTCTTGTGGTAATGTACGATGCTTCCGACTCTAGTCGTCACTCACCAGGAGCTGAGTGTTTGACTCAAAAGGGAAGGCCCCACGCACCAGTCTTGTCTGTTCCACGCATGGCGGTTTGAACGACTTCACTTTCTTGGTCAGCACTCTTGGAGTCTGTACATGTGAGAAGGTTGATGACGGGATATGCTGCGCAAAAAAGATGTCGTTCCACACAAGGAAATGGCGTGATCTCCATGTCACCAGGAAGATTGTGCAGTCATCTTCATGGCCAGAACCGGAATACGGTGAACGACACTAGGTACCCGCGTTTTTACCTTCCCCAAAATATTTCAGCGGGGAAGCCGCATATCATTCATCACTATCAAAGCCAACAAAACCTTTGTCTTTCTGTAATGTCCTGCTGAGATTAACACAGCAGCATGCCTCGCCTGTTTGCCCTCCTTTCATCGTCAAAGACATTGGTAGGATAGGAAACGTGCAACGCCGTGTCGCCGGCTGGGTGGCGAATCATCACAGCCTAACATCCAGTTTGGGGGAAATGCTTGCCCACATGAGCTGTATCTGTCTGGAAGATCAGACGCCCTTCACAAGTTTGTAGCCTTTAGTGAATCCCATGAAGGGGAGACAGTGCCATCAACAGGCCAGTCACCAACCTTCCGGCAAAACATGACGTCACACTTAGTCAAGTTCTCTTCTCCCTCGCCCCATCATGGAGTGAAAGTCTTCAACCAGAGTTAGTCACTACCCTCAATGGAAGGTTCTAATCCCAGGTATACAGTCTTCCCACACCCCTCTTCTCCCCCACATTCCCACGTCCCTTTGCAATCCCACCTACATTCCCCCTCCAGTCAGTAGCCTGATCACACAATCCCATTCTTGCTTCTTACCCCCCCCTCCCCCCTCCCCCACCGCCTTCCATCATTTACTCATTTCATACATGTTGGCATCGATCACCGTGGTGCCGACTGTTCTCTGTCCCACCAGCGGATCCCCCGACATCTTCACTCCGCCAGCAAGAGGACGGCGGACATGCAGTGAAGGGCGAGGGAAGCGCCGAGTGCAGCCCTGCTATGCAGTCTCCAGCCAGAGGAGAAGTCCTTGGCGCCGCCATTGGCACTGTAACACACCCGGCACTCTGCAGTGCTGAAGGCCGCACCAGTTGTCTCCACCCCTGACGGCTGTGGACACCTGCCTACACTGTGGTCAAGCTCTGCTCGGTCCACTCAGCAGTGGTGTGTGGCCACCTCTGTGTCTGACTGCCCCGTGCTGCTCCACAGTGGACGAGACAGTTGGCTGGTCAGACAGTATCAACTCATCAATTATGATACCATAAAAAAGGAGGAGGGTGAGGGTAATATCGTTGTATTCATGCTCTATGTGCTTTAATGATGACGTCACTTGCAGTCTATGTTCCTGCGTCATGTGTGTGTTTGTGGTGACTTCGTGTCGGCTGCTTTTTGGTTGACATTTTCATGGGGTGCACGTGTGGACTGGTGGTGGTGTTGTTTCAAAAGGGATTCCCACTCAGCTGGATTCCAGGGCGAAGAATTTATCATTGGCAGTGTTAATAGTGTCGTGGTCAAGCCGAACCCGAAAAGGTATTACCGACAAACCCTATAATGACTCAGCAACAATGCAGGCAGTACTTTACTGGGGGTGGGGGGGGGGGGGGGGGGGGGGGGGGGGGGGGCAGCGGAGAGGTGGGGCGCCATGACATGACACTGGTCGTCAAAATAATTTCCCGCGGATTGCTGACGCAAGGCCTGGTGGAGATGGTGGTGAATCAGGCAGTGAGGGTGAGAGGTATGGGAATCACGTCGATGATAGAAGGGAAGGGAGGGAAGGCGTGGATGTGGAAGCAAAACAGTTAAAACATTAAAACATTTTCTTGTGGACACAAAAGTTTTCATCCACCATCTCGACACTTCACTGCGTTTCATGGAGGGCCGCACTCGGTCTCTTAGGAACTTTCGTCAAGGTTTGTCGCAGGAAACACTGTCTCGCACACAACCCCAACCTCCCTCCGTCACACACACACACACCCCCCTCCCCCTCCCCCGTCCATCGCTCTTCTACTCCTTTGCCTTCCTACCCCTTCACTCTTCCAATAAAACACGTCCTGCCTCCACGTCAGCAGTCTGGCGATGTGGAGACTTTGTCGAGTGTTGGCCCTACTTCCCGCGCTTTGTTCCATCTCTTGCCTTCACGACTACAAGAAAAAACGTAGTGGCTCTCCCATCGGATTACGTTTAAGCTGGAGATGAAACGGTTGTTGGAAGCAAAGCTCTCCTTTTCCTTTCCTTCCCTCACGGGCTAATGGACAGACGAGTGTGTGGTTAACGGGGAAGATGTCGCGTTCTGTTGTTGTGCATATAAAGATAGAACAGTGTGTGGGTTAACAGGGGAAGATGTCGTGTTCTGTTGTTGTACATATAAAGAAAGAATAGTGTGTGGTTAACAGGGAAGATGTCGTGTTCTGTTGTTGTACATATAAAGAAAGAATAGTGTGTGTGGTTAACAGGGAAGATGTCGTGTTCTGTTGTTGTACATATAAAGAAAGAATAGTGTGTGGTTAACAGGGAAGATGTCGTGTTCTGTTGTTGTACATATAAAGAAAGAATAGTGTGTGGTTACGGGGGAAGATGTGTTCTGTTGTTGTGCATATAAAGATAGAATAGTGTGTGGTTAACAGGGAAGATGTCGTGTTTCTGTTGTTGTGCATACAAAGATAGAATAGTAACGGGTGGCAGCTGAATTCGGAACGTCTGCTGTCTTTCATTGCGGGTGCCCATTGACGACTATCTTTCACTGGACAGAGAAAAAGAGAAGATCGCTGGGTCGGTGTTACAAGGGTTGAAAACAACAAGGTTGGCTGTCACAGTCAATATGTGCATATATATCCCTCTCTCTCTCTCTCTCTCTCTCTCACACACACACACACACACACACACACACGCGCGCACGCGCGCGCGCGCGTGCGCGCTTAAACAAACATGTATACACACATTGTCGTACGCAAAAAAAAGATCACTCGTGCTTGCATACATAAGCGCGCGCGCACACACACACACACACACACACACACACACACACACACACACACACACAATACATACATTCACGCGTGCACACACACACACACACACACACACACACACACACACACAATACATACATTCACGCGCGCGCGCGTGCGCGCTGGGCATAGAGAAAAGAAGCACAGAGAGAGAGAGAGAGAGAGAGAGAGGGGGGGGGGAAACAGGCAGCTAACAAATAGACCAGACAGACAAATCGGCTGTGTTAGCAAATAAGGCAGAAGGCTGGAAAGTAATTGCCCCCTCCGCCCCTCTTCCCCCTCAAAGTGCAGGGAATGAGGCTGCGTGAAAAACAGTAACATGGCTGCCTTCCCATTGCCCCCACCCCTGCTGATCATGACAGGGTGGTTTGCGTTTGTTTGCTTGTTTGTTTTTTGCTTGTTTATTTGCGTGTGTGTTTGTTTGAATGTTTGTTTGTTTGCGTGTTTGTTTGTAAGTTTGTATGCACGTTTGCTTGCTTGCTTGCTCGTTTGTTTGTTTGGTTGGTTGGTTTGGTTGTTTTCATTCTGTCTTGAACAAGAAGGTACTTGGGAGAACACGGACACACGTCACTAGACCAAATCCTCGTTCTGCTTGTACCCCATAACCTCCGAACCATTCCTGGATCCGCCCTCTGCCGGCAGCCCCGAGTGACCTTCACTGCCGGGGCCTCCCCCACCTCTCCACCACGCGTCCTTCACCTTGCTTCCCTAGGTCCCCCGTCACCGGGCTGACAGACAGACAAACAAACAAACAAACACACATACATGGGGGAAGGGAGGGGGGATGAAACATATTTTTGCCGGAGGTGATGAAATAAAACGCTCTTGGCACACATAGAAATGGGATAAACAATCTAAAGGTGACGAAATAAGGTTGTATTGAAATCAGACCTTACTGGTAGGTCATTCGTTTAAGTATATTTTGCCTGCGTCCATACGTCTTTCTGTCTTGCTTCTTTCAAAGTAATAAGCATGGCCATCGTTTGATTAATAAAAAAGAACATTATGGTTTGCTATAAAGATGTGACATGTTTTGTTGTTTGTTTTGCCTCTTTGTTTGATTTCGCTTTACCACACCGTGAAAAAACAGTTTAATCCCTCGTCATCTTTGTGCGGTCGCCAAGTCACAGTAATTAGACACAGTCCAGAGAGAGAGAGAGAGAGAGAGAGAGAGAGAGAGAGAGAGAGAGAGAGAGAGAGAGAGAGAGAGAGAGGACACAGTGCGGCAGATCATTCCGAGCCGGTGTTGTATAATATCTGGGGAACCGTGATATCTGCGAACGCGTTCCCAGATTTCATGAACTTCCAATCGTGAAATCTGGGAACGCGTTCCCAGATATTACGGTAAATCTGGGAACGCGTGCGAAAAAAAAATAAAATGACAAGAAGGCTAAAGATCTCAATTGCACCCAAATAAATTGTTTCCTACCTTATCTCGAAAATCCTTCTTTTTTCCCGTCTTCTTTCTGCCCTTCTGAGCTCTGAAAGACCACGTTCCGAGACATCACGGCCTTCCCAGATATCACAGTACATTTTGGGCACGCGTTCCCAAAAAACTCTGTGATATCTGGGAAGCCCTCCCAGATATCACGTTCCCAGATTTCACGCGACACCGGGGCGTCATGCTTGACCTATGGACAACACACAGACAAGTTTCTAGCTGCATGTTGTAAAATGCTTACATTTCCTTCTGCCCACCTCTGGTCATGTGGGAAACAACTTGCTTTACCAAAATATCGTCACTGGAACATTTTATAATGCCACATAGCCGGTATTGCATAGAGTTTTGTTGTTGTTGTTGTGTTGTTGTTCTTGTTGCTGTTGTTGGTTGGTTGGTTGTTTTTTTCGTTTTTGTTTTTGTTTATGTTTTTTTTTGGCACTCTTTCGTTTTGTCTTTCCAGTCTTTGCATGAAACGTTTGAACTCGTCAGTCTTTCCTCTCGTTATTTGCTTAACGTGTATTTGAAGTCAATATTTGCTTAACGTGTAAATGAAGTCATTATTTGCTTAACGTGTATGTGAAATCTTTACTTGCTTAACGTGTAAGTGAAGTCAATATTTGCTTAACGTATAAGTGAAGTCATTATTTGCTTAACGTGTAGGTGAAGTCATTATTTGCTTAACGTGTAAGTGAAGTCATTATTTGCTTAACATGTAAGTGAAGTCATTATTTGCTTAACACGTAAGTGAAGTCATTATTTGCTTAAGGTATATGTTAAGTCAATCAGTCCAACTTGTACGTCTGCAAACACACACACACACACACACACACACACACACACACACACACACACACACACACACACACATCATAACAAAGTTATTCTGCCTGTAGAAAATGAGGACAATAAAAACAAGAATAGTTTTGACCAAAACTGGTTTTGGTGATTAAGTCATGTAGGTACAGTTGTAAGAACGAACAGTTTATGTTTTTTTGTGGCAAGTAGGAGTGAGCGCTATGTGTGTTTTGCCTTTAAAATAAAAAAGATTTACACATGTTTGTGATTTCCTGTTCAACATAATAACGTCAAGTATAAAGTTCAGTAAAATTGAAAGTTGTTGTAATTGTTATTGTTATTGTTATTGTTGATGTTGACGTTGTTGTTGTTGTTGTTGGTGGTGGTGGTGGTGGTGGTGGGTGTGTGTGTGTGTGTGTGTGTGTGTGTGTGTGTGTGTGTGTGTGTGTGTGTGTGTGTGTGCTGATTGTTGGCAGTTTTTAGAAAGGGTGGGCGTTAGTTGCCGCCAAGGATATTGACAAACAAAGCACAGGACAAGACACCAGTTTGTCTTGTAAATGTGCAACCGTTAGCAGAAAAGATTCCGGATTTGGCACACGAGCGACAGAGCTGAGCGAATCTGCTGAGCAGTTCAGTGCCGCACCCCAATGGCTCTTCACCGTGTGAAGGAGAGAAGAAAAAGAAAAGGAAATGCCGAACAACAACAACAACAACAACAACAACAACAACAACACACACACACACACACACACACACACACACACACACACACACACTTACTCCTCCTCCTCCTGCTCACTGTGTAATTTACATTCTCTACCAATGATCACTGTGGCCCTCGTCCTGTTCGCTCCGTGCCTTCCTATCTCCCCGACAACAACATACATCGTCTGTCTCCAGGGGAGTCAGGAACTGGGAAAAGCAGAATACAGGGAGGGGAGTGGGGGGGTGGTTGAGAATGGAGAGGGGTGGGGTAGGGGTGCGGCGGGGTGGAGGTAAGTGTCCAGTCTCTGGCGTGGACTACGGCTGAAAAGAAATCTAATTATCGTGACATTTCACACCCTGGGGACGGGATCAGCGGGGCAGAAATGGCGGTTGATCCTCTGCAAAGCCTTTCAGTCCCTCGCTCTGACCATTTGCTCCGCTGCCTGTGCCACCACAACACTACGCGGAGTTCCAAGAGAAGTATACTAGTCCAGAAAACGTAAGGACCACTTGTGTAGTTGCCTCTATACGTTTTACAAAAAGTGCATGGCGGTTAGCGTGACCCCTTTGACCCGCGCGTCGCCGTGACCATCAGAGCCAGTCTCGGCCAATGGCAGGGTAGGGGTGATGTTATGAAGTGCATCTTCGTCTGATCAGCTCTATGGAGAAGTTACGGTCGCTTATTAAAGTCAGTAATGTCCTTTTCTCGTGAGTCGAAACAACTTACCAAGAATCACAACTGTGTGGGATAATGTTTGACTTTTCGTATAAAAGCATTTTTTTTTCTTGCCAGACCCCGATGTTGTTGAGAAGTCTTCCAGTTAAAACACTGACCTTGAGCCCTTATGTTCCTTTGAGCTGTATAGCTACTGCAAGTTTACCGTTCTGATCTCATCATATCAATATTTTTTTTTTTTAATCATAAGAGTGCATCACATGAATTATATCGTTTTCGGTCCGCAGGGGAGGGGTGGCGTGTGGGGGGGGGGGGGGGGGGGGGGGGGAGAAGAAAAATCTTGTCACGTGATGCAGCCCAGGTGACGTGGTAGGTGACACCAGGACTGAGATGACTGCTCTCACTGAACACACCATCGGTGTAAATATAACAAGGTGAACTCACTGAAAACGTTTAACACCGGTAGATTATATGAAGCTACCACGGACTTCCCATTGTTCACATCTTGAGCACAAAGCTACGATGTCTGTGAAGTTACAAGCGTTGTGTCTAATCACCAGTGCTGATAGACGATGCCTGGACATAACTATATGCACGAGGGACTTACCAACCGATTTAAAGTAATGCACGACTTGCACGAACAGCATGCACCGTGCGAAAGACCACCGCTGATAGTTGATGGTATGTCTGTGGCGGTCTCATTGGGGTCGTCATACCTTAGTGGGCATGAGTATTATCAAGGAGTATAGCACGCTTTGCTACCTCTGGTCCAACGACGTCATCTCTCTCTCTCTCTCTCTCTCTCTCTCTCTCTCTCTCCCTCTCTCTCTCTCGCTACGCACCCCCGTTCGTGCTTGACTCTACCTGTCAGTCCTCTATCTCCCTCCCTCCCTCTTTGTCTGTCTGTCTCTCTCTGTCTTTGTCTCTCTCTCTCTCTCTCTCTCTCTCTCAATGCATGCTGGGAACGAAGCATGGCGGCCATGTTTCGAAAGCCAGAACAAACAGAAATCAAATTAAGTTAACATGTGCGACTGTGAACAAAACTCAACCGTGGGTCAGTCAGTAATTAACCACACAGAACCACCACCATCAAGTGTGAAGTGTGTGTTGGTGTTTGTGAGGTTCGTAGCAGTGCCAGCGAAAACAGCGGCCCTGCAGTCAAGGCGTGTGTTGACTGTGCCGGTAAAAGCACAGGTGATTGACCCTATTCGTGTGTTTATGAAAGCACGACTGATGGGTGGTGATGTCGAGGAAAACCCAAGGCCGGTTGAGAAAAGTAATACAGCGACTGAAGATGAACACTCCGCTGCCATCCGTCGTTTGAAGATGGACATCTGGAATGGAAAACGTGATGGAAAAAGATGTTTGATGACAAAAAATAAGTTCCCTGAAAAAAAAAACTCAAAAAAAGTTAAATATCTTCCGAAATAACTAAAGTTGAGAATCGGGAGAAGCTTTTGACAGAAAGGACTAAACGTTTAGAGGGTACAGCAGGAAATCTTGAAATGTACAGTAGCGCACAAGCAGAAGCCACTGATTCTCTCGAAAATCGTATGAAGATGTAAAGAACAAAATGGACATAGAGTCGACAAGCTGGAACAGTGTTCCAGAAGAGACAACTTGAAACATTTTCCACATCAGGTTCTCGATCTGAGGACTACGATTCCTGTGCAGAAACAGACACTTGCCTATTGAAGAAATGTGTACTGGATAAGCAGTAGTCGAGGTCATATTTATGCGGGCCCACAGATTGAGTAGAAACTGCCTCCATAACAGGACGAACAGTGATGGTCGCAGCCATGACAGATCCAGACTCACGACTGTCAAAATGGCACACCGTGCGAACAAAATGTGTACGTTTTGACCATGGGGAAGCGAGGGCTGGAGTAGGAGGGGGTTGCTGTATCAGGAGATCTGACTCCAGACAACAAAGTGTGGCCCCTCAGTATCGTAACCAGGGTTTCTGGGCCCAGTACAAAGGAAACAAACTGACCGTTGGAAAAAATTTCTAAGCGACCCCCTTGCCTGGACAAATTGGAAACTGTGTGAACTGGAGAGAGCCAACAGTTTGGCAGGATCATAGGAAAGTGCGAATTCAAGAAGGGACAACAGGTGTCCGACAGCTGAATCTACATGACCACAACTGAGCTATAGAGATGTTGTGGTGCGCAGAACAGTGTGCAGAGAACAGGGGAGAGTTGGGCTTTGACAAATGATCAGCCACCACCACCACCACCCACAACCCACCCCCCCCCACCCCCCCCCCCCCCCCCACCCCCGAAAAAGCTCCCGGCTCAGGCAGCTGGTCATGGACTCTGTCGCAAGCTGTCAGAGTGTTGCTGGTGAACCAGCACAGAGCCAGGAGTGTGGCCAAGGTCTGCATGAAGACAAACTGTCAGAGATGCTGGTGTGCCAGCACGGAGCCAGGAGTGTGGGCAAGGTCTGCATGAAGACAAACTGTCAGAGATGCTGGTGTGCCAGCACGGAGCCAGGAGTATGGCCAAGGTCTGCATGAAGACAAACTGTGAGAGGTGCTGGTGGACCAGCTCAGAGCCAGGAGTGTGGCCAAGGTCTGCATGAAGACAAACTGTGAGAGGTGCTGGTGGACCAGCACAGAGCCAGGAGTGTGGGCAAGGTCTGCATGAAGACAAACTGTGAGAGGTGCTGGTGGACCAGCACGGAGCCAGGAGTATGGCCAAGGTCTGCATGAAGACAAACTGTGCTCATGGAGCTGTGAAGGGTGAATGCAGAAACTGGGACTGGGTGAGGTAAGGAAACGTTTTGCCAGAGTTTATATGTTTTCTTTATCAGAAACCTTTACCTAGTGTCACTCTTTCCTTTGAAAACATAAATGTGGGAAAATTTCATGACAATCTTGCTTAAAAGAAAAGGTGTTTTGTCGATAAAGAAAGTAACAACTTTGATAATGAGCTGTTTAAAACTCTGTAAACTGTTGACTGCGTCACACTGAATTATATGAAGATGGCTTTGATCAATCATTAACATTTTTTTCCAAGATGGGTAGTAGCACTACTGATGATACCTTTCTCGCGTCATGTAATATTTGTTCATATAAGATGACAATAATGCTTTGTTTTACCTTTAGTTGATCCCCCACCTCCCACCCCCTTCCTTCCCTGTCACTGGAGTAATAGACACAAAGAGCAGCGCAAGCAGGCAGAGAACAATTGCGGAAAAAAAAAACGGTTATTTCATGCCGCGCTGCTTCAATAAAATGATTTGGGAAAATGGAAAGACAGGTACGTATCTAGATTGCCTGAATTCGGACATTGTGCGGATATGCACAGATGAGCTGTTGCTCTTGCTGAAGAACATGAAAACATAGGGCCAGACCTGTTCACACGCTCTGTCCTGGCTAGTAGTCATTGTATGATAAAAGACTAACATTAATTACAGAGATGCAGCGTGGGTCAGTACTCACTGCAGAACAGCAGAGATAAAGGCGAAGGTCGATTAACAGGCATTTACACACACAAAGGGTTGCCCTGACTGGTCAGCTTTTGTGGAGTCTTGAAGAGCTTAGAGGTCACCTTTGAGAAAGACGCAATCTTCCTTTAATCAGGGAACGGCCAGGCATCTTTCCGCCATCAGCAAAGATTCTTCTCCTCTTTGGAAAGAACCCAAGCAGATTTCACGAACAAATAAAAGTGCGGTAAGTACACAGATAAGCGAAAACCAGTGGTTTCGATCATTTCCGTGATGTATCCAGTTCAGACACGATGGCGCGTGACAACGTAGGTCCAGAATATGATAATGTCCCTTGTGTGCTGAATGGCTTGAAACAAAAAAAAAAAGCAGGTGTCCGATGCAATCAGCAAAGTTGAGAAGACGAAGGGCACACAGAGCATGTGCCATTCTATCGACCTAGAAGGCAGCTGGAGACGCTGCAGCTTATTTCATGACAAAACTGTAATCGACTGTCCCGTGAAAGGTGCGCATCCACAGGAGTGGACGAAGGAAATTGTTGCGCCGATTTTCAAAAAGGGAGGCAAAACACTCGCCTGAGCAGTCAATGTATTAAACCACAGACTTTGTTGCATGGTTTGAATTTCTAAAAATCTTGACAGAGTCACAAGCCGGATTCAGGAAAAGGGTACTCAAAAACAGATCACGTATTCGTATTAGAAGCCAAAGTGAAGTATCTTTCAGATCAAGGTGGTATGCGTGTTTTGTGGATCTGAAGAAGGCTTTTGACTTGGTACATCGAGATCCCTCCGACAGAAACCCTGAAAATAAAAGGAATTTCTGGCAAATTTATGAATGCCGTTATTGGTATCTGTACGTTTGTTAACATAAAACTATCTTTGAAGATGTTCTGAAGATTTAAAACACACAGAGAGATAGACAGACAGACAGACAGAAATCGTCAACGTTTTGGTCGTAGACCGTCTTCGGGACTGATGGCCCCAAATGAAAGACAGATAGATACGTATAGATAACGACGTATAAAAGCATATGCGTAAACAGACGAATACGTGTTTTTTGTGTGTGTGTGTGTGTGTGTGTGTGTGTGTGTGTGTGTGTGTGTGTGTGTGTGTGTGTGTATGCGCGCGTGCGTGCGTGCATATGTGTGTGTGTGCGTGTGTGTGTGTGTGTGTGCATGTGTGTGTGTGTGTGTGTAATGCGGAGAAGGAAAAAGAGAGGCAGACGGCTGGGAAAGGCAAACAGAGAGAGAGAGAGAAAAAAAGGGGAGGGGGGGGGGGGGGGTGGTAGAAGAGGAGTCTTGTGCTTGGAAGGGGGCGCTTAAGTGTGTATATGAGGGGGAAAAATACGGGAGGGAGGAGTGAGTCGGGGTGGGGGTTAGGGTGAGAACTATCTAAATAGGTTCATATGGATTGTCCACATGTATGTGTGTCTATGTGTATGCACTAAAACAGCCGTGCTCAACTTCTCAGTGTAAAGGATAACTTGTGCAGTTTATGCAGAGGTATTCAGGAGGGAAACTATTTCATTTGTCCTCGAGCTTTTTGAAATGGAACCAAAAAATAAACGTTTACAATAAAAGAATGCACAATATTTCGCTCAGCTAACGGCATGTGAAAACATGTGACATAAGAAGCTTTGGAGTGCATCCTGTCTAAGTTGTTGAAATGCTACATGGTTCTACAAAAAAATGCAGGAGAAACAGTGTGTGTCCTTCCAGCTGAGCAGAAAGAACAGTGTGTCCTTCCAGCTGTGCAGAAAAAACAGTCTGTTCTTCCAGCTGTGCAGAAAAAAACATTGTGTCCTTCCAGCTGTGCAGAAAAAAAGTGTGTCCTTTTAGCTGAGCAGAAAAAAAGCAGTGTGTCCTTCCAGGTGTGCAGAAAAAAAACATTGTGTCCTTCCAGCTGTGCAGAAAAAAAAACAGTCTGTCCTTCCAGCTGTGCAGAAAAAAACAGTGTGTCCTTCCAGCTGTGCAGAAAAAAACAGTGTGTCCTTCCAGCTGTGCAGAAAAAAAAATAGTCTGTTCTTCTAGCTGTGCAGAAAAAAAAACAGTCTGTTCTTCTAGCTGTGCAGAAAAAACAGTCTGTTCTTCTAGCTGTGCAGGAAAAACAATGTGTCCTTCTAGCTGTGCAGAAAAAAAAAAGTGTGTCCTTCTAGCTGTGCAGAAAAAAAAAAACAGTGTGTGTCCTTCCAGCTGTGCAGGAAAAAACAGCGTGTCCTTCTAGCTGAGCATGAAAAACAGTGTGTCCTTCCAGCTGTGCAGAAAAAAACAGCCTGTCCTTCTAGCTGAGCATGAAAAACAGTGTGTCCTTCCAGCTGTGCAGAAAAAAACAGCGTGTCCTAGCTGAGCATGAGAAACAGTGTGTCCTTCCAGCTGAGGGACATGGTGCATGCCGTCAGCAGCTGACGTCATTGTGGGACCCGTTCACATTTTCGGCTTTCTGTGTTTGTATCTTTGCTTTTTGTGTAATATTTCGATGTTCTTTTCTTTCAAGGCACTGGTGGCGTATGGAATCAAACATTTTGGTTTCGTCCTCTCTCTGTCTCTCTGTCTCTGTCTCTGTCTGTCTGTCTGTCTCTCTCTCTCTCTCTCTCTCTCTCTCTCTCTCTCTCTCTCTCTCTCTCTCTTTTATTAACTACGGAGCAGCTCTCAACATGCCTGTCAACCCTCTCATACCGTTTTTGTCCAATGATGCATCTCCCCGACCTTATTTGCCGAATTGCCATCAATAAACAGACGACGACAGTTTATAGACCGTAGTGCCACGTAACATGCTGTGGCCATTTCTGCGCCCATCTCTTAGCGGGATGAGGGGGGGGGGGGGGGGGGGTCTCAAATTATTCTCTCTGCCTCTGCCAAGCAGCAGACATGTCCGGTCCTTGAAGTGGGCGGGTGGAGAGGGGGGGGGGGGGGACTGACGAAGGAATGAGAGAGAGAGGAGTAGGCAGAAAGTTTTCCTCTTTCTGCTGCAAGCGGTGTGCTGTCATCTGAAAAGAAATCTGATTAGCGCGGCATCTGTTTTTCTGGAACCCCTGAAGGCATTGGCCGGAGCCGCAAGGAGCAAATCTCGGGCACCTTCTACATCCTGACACTGCTCCGGTTTTAGACGAACGATTTCTTCGTTTTTTCATTTATTGTTTATCAGCGAGAGGTTCAAATCCTGGTGCAGCGTCTGTGCCTGCAGTTCACTTACTACTACACCCAGTGCTGTCCGGTTGGTAGCGTTTGGAATTTAGATTAGATTTGTGCGAATAAGTTTAATTTCAAAACAGTATCCTGCCTGCCTCTTTAGGCCATTCGGCGTCTTGTCAAAGTAAGAATAATGACAGAATTTACAGCAGTTTGCAGGTAAATGCTCTCTCTCTCCTCCCTCTCTCTCTCTCTCTCCCTCTCTCTCTCCTCTCTCTCCCTCCTCTCTCTCTCCTCTCTCTCTCTCTCTCTCTCTCTCTCTCTCGCTCTCTCTCTCTCCTCTCTCTCTCTCTCTCTCCCTCTCTCTCTCTCTCCCTCTCTCTCTCTCTCTCTCTCTCTCTCTCCCTCTCTCTCTCTCTCTCCTCTCTCCCTCTCCCTCTCTCTCTCTCCTCTCTCTCCTCTCTCCTCTCTCTCTCTCTCTCTCTCCTCTCTCTCTCCCTCTCTCTCCCTCTCTCTCCCTCTCTCTCCTCTCTCTCTCTCTCTCTCACCCTCTCTCTCTCTCCCTCTCTCTCTCTCTCTCTCTCATCTCTCTCTCCCTCTCTCTCTCTCCTCTCTCTCTCCCCCCCCTCTCTCTCTCTCTCTCTCTCTCTCTTTCCCCACCCGCTCGCACTACCAGTTTATCTGTGTTTTCTTTGACGCTCTTCTTTAGTTTTCGTAACAGCAGATTTTTTTTCACCTTGCGGGAGTTTCTCTCCTTTCTTCATTCAGGAATATTACCGTTTTAAGTGACTTACGAACTGAAACTGAAAATGTTTTGGAATTTAGCGATCATTTCTCTGCAAGGGGACTTTATGTCTTCCAGTCTCTTCACTGCATCTTCTCTGACCAAAGGGGCATAAGAGAGCGGGAAAAATGTTTTGGTCATTATCACGGATATGCCTTACGCTAAAAAGGAATTATGGTTCAAGTGACGTAACTCGGCAGCTGTGAGACATGAGGATGAGGGCAA
>JADBJO010000457.1:5000-17500 GCA_016801955.1 Conus betulinus
ACAATCACACAGAAGAAGAAACTGATAGCACAGAATTCGCAGAATGCAATGGGCACTGAAACAGTTCCCAATATTTCCACCGGGACAGACGTACAGACAGGCAGACAGACAAACAGTCAGACAGACAGACAGATAGATAGATAGATAGATAGATAGATAGATAGATAGATAGATAGATAGATGGATAGATAGACAGACAGACAGACAGATCGATTGATAGATAGATATAGTTATATAGATATATATAGTTAGATGATAAATAGATAGACAGACAGACCGATAGATCAACAGACAGATAGACAGGTATATACACCATATACACAGACAGACAGAGAGACAGACAGATAGACAGACAGAAAGACGACAGATAGATAGATAGACAGACAGACAGACAGACAGACAGACAGACAGACAGACAGAGGCATTAACCACCACCACAACCATCACGAATCAGCCATCATGAATCAAACATCACCCACCAACCACCACACTCTCCGGGCATAGAGCGGACGCACCGTCATCATCAACATCACCATCACCATCACCATTACCATTACCACCCGTCGACCACCACCCTCCACCATAACCCTAGAATACCTCCTTCCCTTCCTTCCCTTCCCTTCCCTTCCCTCTTCTTTGCCCCCTCCCCCTTCCTTTCACTGTCTCTGCTCCCCCCACCTTTATTACCGCGCCGCCGTCTTTTCAACCCCCATTTTCTCCTCCTCCACCCCCTCCTCCTCCCCCTCCCCTTCTCGTGATCTTTGTCATCTCACTGATGCCTGTCTACGGGGAAATGAGTCAGTCAGTCCGTCAATTTATTTTCAGTCACTCGGGCTTTTCAGTTAGCACGCTGAAAAGGGGTGTGAAGAGGGTAGGGTGAAGGGAAGTGTGTGTGTGTGTATGTGTGTGTGTGTGTGTGTGTGTGTAAGATTAGAGATTAAGCGGGTCCGATCTCAAAAATGGTAGACCTCCATGTATTCCCTGTCAATGTTCTTACTTATAAAAGAGGACTTACTTATTTAAAGGCAGAAGAATGGGGGAAGGGGGTATTGTGGGATGGGGGGGGGGGGGGGGGCGGGTGGAAGAGAGAAGAGAGAGAGAGAGAGAGAGAGAGAGAGAGAGAGAGAGAGAGAGAGAGAGAGAGAGAGATGATGATGATGATGATGACGATGATGATGATGATGATGATGATGACGATGATGATGAGAATGATAACGGTGGTGGTGGTGGTGGTGGTAGTGGTGATGATGATGATGATGATGATGATCATGCATTTGTCAAAGTTAGGGAAATATGGCAATAATATAAGCTGTACATTTCTGTCACAGTTGTTCGCTGTAGTCAGCTGAAGGCCTTTCTCCCTTTAATGCGGATTATCTCTCAAAATTCGCCACGGATTTTTTTTTTTTTTTTAATATATAGTTTTCGCAGTTTCACATTAAGAAAAGATATAAATAGGCTACGTTTGACTGATATGATTCTTATGAAGAGAGAGAGAAGGGTGGGCCGTTGTGTGCTTTTCTGACACGGTAGGAATCAGTTGGGTTCGGTGCTGATCCGTGCTGTTATGATAATTACAATGTGAATGCTTGTGAATACTTGGCGTTGTGAGCGCTGTTAAGTTCATAGACGGTGGTTAGTTTTTGGTTTGTTTGCTTGTTTGTCTTGTGTGTTATTGCTGTTGTCCTTGTTGTTTACCCCTCGCAGTCTTTAAGGATTATATGTCCCTTTAAGTTGAGTTTTCGAAGCATGCACGTATGCATGAGCGCGCGCGCACACACACGCACACACACACACACACACACGCACACACACACACACACACACACACACACACACACACACACACACACGAACACACACGCACGCACGCACGCGCGCACACACACACACACACACACACACATGCGCGCGCGCATGCACGATGCACGCATGCACTCAGACACGCACACACACGCACGCACGCACGCGCACAACACACACACACACACACACACACACACACACACACACACACACACACACACACACACACGCACGCACGCACGCACGCACACACACACACACACACACACACACACACACACACACACACACACACACACACACACACACACACACACACGCACACACACACACAAGCAAACACACAGAAGCAAACACACACGCGCGCACACACTCACACACACACACACACACACACACACACACACACACACACACACACACACACACACACATACACACACTTAAATTGAAATAAACCGTGAATTTGGGAACTCTCACAAATATATCCTCTTGTGAGAGAAATGCGCACAATAACCCTTCTGTCTACCTTTAATGGATCGATGATATCCAAATGTACACACAAGTCTTTTTTCTGAAACTGCAACAAAAAAAAAAAAAAAAAAAAAATGAAAGGAAAGAAAGAAAGAAAGGAATTCCTCGGCGATTAATATGCCTGTATTATCTGACGACTAGATTTAATTACGATGAACAAGTAAAGCAAAATACCATGAAACGATAGTATCTGAAAAGGTCAACAAATCTTTTGAAAAGTGAAGAAGCTCTGGGGTGCATTCCAAGAGATGTAGGCTAGTAACTCACAGTAAGAGTGTTGGGAGTTCCATGATGTCAGACACAAACACTTTACAGCAGATTCCATGAAAAGCTTGTTCAGAAATGTCCCACCTGATGTGGTTTTTGAATTTCTGAAAGTGACCAACCTTTTTTTTTTTTTTTTTTCTAATCCGATCTAAGATTTTATGAATGAGAGATTTTAACGAAATCCCTGTGTACTCTTTTAGAAAACCTGCGTTTGATGAGTTTTTTTGTTTTGTATGTTTTGTTTTGTTTTTTTAAAATCCATTTTGAGAGTTGACTTCAACGAGATGACAGTCCTGACATGGCCCTTTGCTGTCGGCCGGGCTGTAAGCGACGTTATCTGTCTTTCTAAACGTCACCAGGGGGACGCAAGCAGGAAGGCTCAGTAGATACATTATGATAAAATATGAGACAGCATAGATTTGAGAAGCCTGAGAATGATATTTAAGCGCATAATTACATGATACAATGTACATTTAATGTATTATGTATCGTGCGTTGTGACAGATTGTGAAGAATGTAAATGATTCGTCTTCAGAAAGATTCTGTACTAATATGGCATCGAAGGTTTGGAAAGGATACGGGGTGTAGAGTATCTGAACCAATCAATAAAGGCTTGTTTCTAACACTGAATCACATTGTCAGAGAGAGAGAGAGCGAGAGAGAGAGAGAGAGTTCGGGAGGAGAGGGAAAGGGATGGAAGACTAAGGGGTGTTAGCAGGCAGCAGTTATGAGAGAGAGAGAGAGAGAGAGGGGGGGGGGGGGGAGAGCAAGGAGAGTAAACAGGCAGTAGTTATGAGAGACGGGGTGGAGGGAGAGAAAGGAGGGGGAGGGGAGGGTGTGGGCGAATGGAGGGGGAGGGAATTCGGGAGGGGGAGAGGGGGGAAGGAAAATAAGCAGGCAGCAGTAACTCCGATCTTCCAGTTGAGTGGACTGCCCCTTAAAAGGAGGATGACAGGCCTTGCTTTATTGACGGTGAAGCCAAAGAGGTAAACACGCACACTCCGGTGTCGAACTAGTCAGCATGGCAACTGCCGTGCCCAGGTTCACTGTGGGTCATCTGAGTCCGGCAACAGATTGACATGCCCCCTCCACAGACCTCTATAGCAAGTGACGCGATCAAAATCCACCACATGAAATCAATGCCCCCCCTCCCCCCCCCACCCCCAACACTCAACAAAGCCTTTCTCAAAGACGTCTCCCATTATTTGGCCCCCTTCCTCTCTCTTTCTCTCTCTCTTTCAACACCCGCCGCCACCACCGCCATCCATTTTTTTTTTTCAGAACCTGATTGGTGTAAAGGGGAAAGGGGCAGGGTGAGCCGAAACTGACATTGATTGGCAGGGGCAAGGTCGCCGGAATGGCGGCGCGCTTCACGCGAGCGGCACGCGCCCCGAGATCCCGTTTTCAAACGCAGACGACAATCTGTCAAACGGTTGGCAGGGACGAGACGGGCCAGACGGCTTCGGCAAACTTTGGGCTTAACGCGCGCTGGGGAGAACCCACGTTGAGGGAAGCGAGCACTCTACCAGCTGATCTCTGTTTACGCTCTGCTCCAAGCTGTGTGGCGAGTTCGCCGGTCGTCTGCCTACCTTCCCCGCCACTGGCAGACGCAGACGTCAGGACAGAACTTTGCCCTCGTCTGACATTTTTCGCCCCCCGTTTCTTTCTTCTTTTTTTTTTTTTTTTACTTTTTCTCTCTGTATGCTTTTTTTTTTTCAAGTTACTCAGTGGGTTTTCCAACGAGGCGGAAAGCGTTTTGGCAGGAACTTTGTAGCGAGGCTCTTATCGTCGACGCTGCTTGCCACTTGTTAGTCCGAAGCGATAGAGACTGGTGAAAGTTGAAAGGTGGCTAATGTTACCGCCGAATCGTCTCTTGTCAGTCTGGCAACGTTTCAAAAGACTTGTTTGCAGGAAGATTGTGAGGTGTTGATTCGTTTCCCTACGAAGATATTGGTGACCCTCGCCACTGGCGAAGAAAAAAAACCGACGTAAAAGAAATGAGGTTGTGAAACTGGGTCACAAAGGCGATGTTCAACCGGTGAGTGTTTTTCGTTTGCTTTCTCGCTGATTCTTTTCCCCTCTGTCAATCCTTTGTTTCGATTGAACTCCACCTTCACTCATAACCTCAACTTTCGACTCGTTTTTCTCGTTCGTGCTCGTCATAAATGGATATGAATCATAAAAAACACGATGTTCATTTTTTGTTGTTCTCATTCATAATCCAGTTTGCACTCGTGTACACAGCTCTAATTATTCCAGTGGATGCAGGCAGCAACTTAGAGCTGACTGATTTTGCTTTGTCTGTCACACGCCTGATCGGTGGAGCATGAAGTTCACAGGTAAAACGAACATGCTTCGGTGAATCACAAAGGGCGGATGGCAAACGTTGATATGAGATGATAAAAGTCAATATTGTAATTATGCACGTGCTCGCGATCATATTGATCAACGCCTTTGTGTAGCGAGCCTCTGTAGTTGATGTGGATGGGTGTTCGTGCGTACGCGTGCGCGCGCGCGCACGTGTGTGTGTGTGTTTGCCAGCTGTATGGCCATAGACATTTAGATGTATTTTGATCCGTTTGTTCTTGACTGCACTCTCTCTCTCTCTCTCTCTCTCTCTCTCTCTCTCTCTCTCTTTCTTTATTTCTGTCTCTGCGCGCGTGTGCGTGCTTTATTATTTATCTTATATGCGTGGGTGTGAGTGTGCATGTGTGTGTAAATATTTGGTGTATTATGTACGCAGTGGTATTGTTTCTGCTTGTTTTTAAATGAAGTTATCCCATAAACTCTTACCATTGGTTTGAGAGAAAAAATCGAAAGGCGATGGTTCTGTTTAAAGTCGTACCCATATTTTAAGTCTTTTATTTCTTATACCTTGAAGCTCGATCATCTTCAGTTGCATAACAGTTCAATTCTGTTCATAGCTTTGTGTCAGCAACTACTATTCGTAGGCACTGATCATTATTACACCTCAAAGTAGGATCCGTTTGTCCTACCCCCCCCCCCCCCCCCTCACCTCTCTCTCTCACTCACTCGCGCGCGCCGCGCGCACACACACACACACACACACACACACACACACACACACACACACACACACACACACACGCACACACACACGCACACACACACACACGCCTTGGTTAAAACAAACGAGCATCTTAAAGTAAACATGTACACAAGACACTAGCGCCACATTTACCAACAGGCTGAAGCAGACTATCTCCCACTCTCTGTCCCTGTTTCTACTCTCTCTCTCCCTCTCGCTTTCTCTCCACCCCCACCTTCTCTGTCTCTGTCTCCACTCCCTCAGCTTGGATAAGAACCAAAGAAAGAAGCGCGCCCAAACAAAACAACAATATATACAAGACACTGGCGCCACGTTTACCAACAAGCTGAATAGGTTTTTTTTTCTCCCCCCCCCCCCCCCCCCCCCCCCCCTCTTCCTCCCTTCCTCTCTTTCTCCCTCTCTCTCTCTCTCCCCCTTCTGTCCTCAGCTTGGATAAAAAAAAAAAAAAAAAAAAAGACAAACACCAAAACAAAACAAAAGCATACACAAGACACTGGCGCCACGTTTACCAACAACCAACAGGCTGAATCAATCTCTCCCTCTCTCTCTCTCTCTCTCTCTCTCTCTCTCTCTCTCTCTCTCTTAGGTTTACACACACACACACACACACACACACACACACACACACATGCGCGAGACACTGGTGCCATGTTGAACGAACCTGTCAATACTTTCCATCCAGTCTTTAACTCTTTTTTTCCCCCCCTCCGTTCTTCCCCTTTTAACTCGTACGTTAAGTCGATCAGTGACCGAACCAGGTCACGAACGCAGGGGTCACTCACCACTCGAGCGCGAGAACTTGGCGACTATCACGTGCAGTGCCTTGGCAGCAGCATGAAAAAGTAATGATGGCAACTCCTGTCATTGACCGATGCGATGGCTGGCTTGGGGAGGGCGGAGGATGGAAGGGTCTTTTTGGGCGAGATGGAGGAGGAATGGGGGGGGGGTGGGGTGGAGGGGAAGGGGGTTCAGAGGAAGAGATGTACATTACTAACAGCTGCGTCGGTCGCTTTATCCGTTAGCTAGCTGGCCTGGTTTTGCTGTTGTTTGTCCAGATGTGTTTCCATGGTGTAAGGGGTGAGACCATCTGCTCCTGCGTAAAGCTTGCGTTCATAGTGGTGTGTGTGTGTGTGTGTGTATGTGTTTCAAATTTAACGTCTATCCACTCTAGGTGATTATCACACACACACACACAAAAGACACCACCCCATCACACACACACACACACACACACACACACACACACACACACAAAATCTTTATGATAAAACTAGAAAACTACAAACGGTTTTGATGTGGGAGAGAATAGTGAGAGGTAGGGGACGGATGAAGATGGTCCTTTCGTATATTTTATGTAGATTTAGCAGTAGCTATATGATTTGACTCACTTGAAAGTAACCTCATAAGTATGAGATGATAAATGTGAGAAGCTGTAAGTACATACTTACTGTACTCTTCAATAAAGAACGAAAAAATTCATTGGTTGATGTCGGTGATTCAAAAATATTTCTAATTGTACATGTAGAAAGCATGAGTATGAATTGTTTGATAGCGGCACATGAGAGAATACAATCAGCTGTGATGTTCTGTCCACAAACACATGAGTCATTTTTTCTTACTTTTGTTGTAAAAGCATCGACTTTCCACCTATACGTAAGGAACGATAACTTCCTGCTGATGTGGAAGTGCGTTTTAATGTTTGCAATTCTGAAACCTGTGTAAATACGCGTATTGTGAGGCTTTTTAAAGGAATTCTTGGAAATGGTTCCAAGCAAATGATTCCACTATAATGTAGTTCAGAGTCTCTCCGGATGAATGTGTGTGTGTGTGTGTGTGTGTGTGTGTGTGTGTGTGTGTGTGTGTGTGTGTGTGAGGGTATTTGCGTCATTTTCGCTTTGTGGTTGTTGTTTCGTAAAACACTTCTGTTCGTTCCCCCACTGACTGTCGTCAACAGTCGCACGTGGAAATAGTTCAGTATTGCGGTGTTGTTTTTAATCACTCGCCAGATGAACCTCAAACTATTAGTAATAACACACAAACAAACAGGATAAGGTACTGAGGGAGACGGGGGGAGACAGAGAGAGACACACACACACACACAGAGACAGAGAGAGAGAGAGAGAGAGAGAGAGAGAGAGAGAGAGAGAGAGAGAGAGAACCGACAGCACGCACGAGCCAGAGAAAGATGCACAATGAAGAAAACGAGTTAGAGAAAGGGATTGGGGGTGGAGGTGAGAAAGAAAGAGATCGGTGGACAGACGGAACGACGCACAGAGAGACTAAGCTTCGGCGAGGGCATCCGTTTCCTTGGCTGTCAAGAGTGTAATTGCCGTGTCAAAGACCGGCCAGTGCTTTCAAGGAAGATCGATCAAGTGGCTTTCAAGGAAGATCGATCAGTGGCTTATAGATCAGTGGCTTTCAGGGAGATCGATCAGTGGCTTATAGATCGGTGGCTTTCAGGGAAGATAGATGAATGGCTTCCAGGGAAGATCGGTCAGTGGCTTATAAGGAAGATCGATCAATGGCTCAGGGAAAATAGATCAATGGCTTACAGGAAGATCGATCAGTGGCTTTCAAAACAAGATCGATCAATGGCTCAGGGAAGATAGATCAATGGCTTACAGGAAGATCGATCAGTGGCTTCAGGGGAAGATGGATCAGTGGCTTTCAGGAAAGATGGATCGGTGGCTTCAGGATGATTGATCACTGGCTCAGGGAAGATCGATCAATGGCTTTCAGTTCAAAAAGATCGATTAGTGGCTTTCAAGGAAGATCGATCAATGACTTTCAAGGAAGATCGATCAGTGGCTTTCAGGGAAGATCGATCAGTGGCTTTAGGGAAGATAGATCAGTAGAGATCAATAGTTTTCAGAGAATATAGATCAGGGTGTATAGATCAATGGCTTCCAGGGAAGATCGGTCAGTGGCTTCTAAGGAAGATCGATCAGTGGCTTTCAAGGAAGATCGATCAGTGGCTTTCAAGGAAGATCGGTCAGTGGCTTTCAAGGAAGATCGATCAGTGGCTTTCAAGGAAGATCGATCAGTGGCTTTCAAGGAAGATCGGTCAGTGGCTTCTAAGGAAGATCGATTAGTGGCTTTCGAGGAAGATCGATCAATAGCTCAAGGAAAATAGATCAATGGCTTTCAGGAAGATCGATCAATGGCTTCAGGAAGATCGATCAGTGGCTTTAGGAAGATCAATCAATAGCTCAGAGAAAATGGATCAATGGCTTTCAGGAAGATCGATCAATGGCTTTAGGGAAGATCAGTCAGTGGCTTTCAGTAAAGATCGATCAGTGGCTTTCAAGGAAGATCAATCAGTGCCTACAGGGAAGATCGATCAGTGGCTTGCAGTAAAGATCGATCAGTGGCGTTCAAGGAAGATCGATCAATCGCTTTCAAGGAAGATCGATCAATGGCTTTCAGGGGGGATCGGTCAGTGGTTTTCAGGAAAGATTGACGAGTGGCTTTCAGGGAAGGTCGATCAATGGCTTTCAAGGAAGATCGATCAGTGGCTTTCAGAGAAGATCGTTCGGTGAATCTCGGGGAAGCCGATCAATGGCTTTCAAGGAAGATCGGCTTCCCAGTGAAGATGGTCTTAATTGGAAATCTGTATTACTTTTCGCACCGAGAGTCTGTTGCGCCCCTACCCCCCTGCCCCCACCCCACCCCAACACCATTGCACCCTCTTTTTGAAAAAAAAGAAAATGCTAAGGGTCATTGGAGGATTCTTTATGGCTTTTGATACTGAAAACTCATAACCCCCCCCCCCACCCCCTCCCCCCTCTACGCCCTCCCGTTTTTAACTAATAGTACTGAAGACCATCGGAGGATTCTCTGTCGCATTAATACTCTTATTTCCCCTCCAAAAAAGGTAATAGGGATTTTTTTTTGGGGGGGGGGGGGGGGGGTGGGGGGGTGGGGCGGGCTGGTTGGTCAGTGGTATAGCACCAAGATCGCAGAAGGACTTTGAGAGTTCGAATTCCAGGCGCCTAACATAAATAGGAGAGAGAGAGAGAGAGAGGGGGGGGGGGGCAGATTAAAGCCACTGCGATCTTAAACCTGTGTTGTTGTTCTGGTGGACCCTCATTTGTCATGACAGGCATTAAATCGGGTGTGTCTTCTGTCAAGCGCGACAGGTGAGTGGTAAGTGAATGGCAGACAGCTTTCTATTGTTCTTGAGCACCTTTCGATTTTGAATCAGATGTGTTCACTCACCGACAGTGATTGCAAATGGTTCTGTTGATTCTTCCTGTAGTTCTTCAAAAATTTCACCGCGGAGATACTGAACAAAAGTTGCCTTTTAAGCCCACAAAAAGACCAGAAAGAAACCATGCATCATTTCGACCTCTGTTGCAGCTCATTTTGTTCCCAGACCGATTTGCTCCACATGTAAATGGGCAAATCGGACACCTGTACAAATTTTTGGGGCCGCGTCGTGTGTTGAACACTATAACCAAGTAGTGCTTTCCCACTTTTCCGCCCAAAGTCGTGTGTACGGGATGATGTTTAAGCTTCCAGAGGTGAGAGCGTGCGCTCACACATACAGAAGTGCACGCGCGCTCAACATCCCCGCCTTACTGCGCGCACCAACGCATATCAGACAGTTTCTTCGACGCTCTCCTCTCCTTCCCATCCCCCAGTCACCACACACTCACATCCACTCCTCCCCCATTCACACGTGCACTCACGCACGCACGCACGCGCGCGCGCGCACACACACACACACACACACACACACATATGCACACACACACACACACACACACACACACACACACACACACACATCTGAGAAGCTCTTGTTTGGCCCCATCTGTCACACAGACCTTTCAGTCCAAAGCTGTCTTGCGATTTGCTCATCGTTTGCAGAAGACAAACAAGATCAGACCTGTACAAACTGAGCAGTTTTGACTATTCATACCTGTTGCATAGAGAGAGAGAGAGAGAGAGAGAGAGAGAGAGAGAGAGAGCATTCTCTGAATCACTAACCCATTGTCTTGATTCTCTAACCCAAACTCTGATTCTTTAAGCCATTCTCAGATTCACTAATTTACTCTGATTCGCCACTTCATTCTCTTGATTCTCTTGGTAATTCCCAAGCCCCATTCTGATTCATCATCTTTACCGTTTTAGAATCAGTCATCTCAACTTCGAAGTCAACAACATGAAGGTTATCTCTAAAACTTTGGGCTGTTCTTTGTTTTCTATTCTTTTCTTCCAACTGCCAACCTCTTTTTTGTGCTGCCGGGATTCGACCCCGCAACTTTTGGATGGGTGGGCGTCTCAAGGCGTGATGTTTTAGACGGACGTCTAACGCTACTGCTAACACCTGTTCTAAGCTGGGAGATTTAAGCCTTATTAAGTTTACTTTTGTTCCTCTTTGACCGCATTCAGCTGGAACTCTTTTCAGCTGCCTGCCTCTGTCATTGCCTTCAAGGTTCTGGTCCTCTTCCTGCCTGAAATCCCGAGCTGTTTCATGAGGTCATAGGCTGATGATTCTACAAATCCCCTTGCTCAACTTCTCTGGCAAGAACCTGGGCCAGGAAGCCAGATTACCCCTCAGACTGTTCGCTAGACTGGCATACTTTTCAGTCTTGTAGAATTGCGCTAGCTCCATTCTGCTTTCGTATGGCACAGCGAGTCCGATCAGAATCATTTGTTTTGATGAACCTGAATGGAGAACAACATCTGGTCTCATGCCACTCTTCCTGATGATCTCGGAACAGTTCCCCCATTCTGGAAGGACCGCTGTGCATTCCCAGTCATCTGCTCCATTCAGTAAACCCTGCTTCCATGCTCATGATACGACAGCTGTTCCAGACCATGCTTTGTGGCCTCCTGCCGTGTAGAACTTCGTTGCTGGAGCTTCCGGTGGCGTAGTGCTTCCTCCAACAGTGCTAACCACATGTGAAATCTTCTTGGGCACGTGGTTGTGCCTCCGTGTGCACCTTCACTGGTTAGCGCTACTTTGCATGAACTCGGGACATGTTCCATTCTTTGTTTGCCGGATCATGGTGGACACACAGGATCATCTAATTTACCCCATTTGACCAGGTTTGATTTCGAGGGCAGGAGGTCATATACAGATCAGAGGATTAAGTTCTTTCTCTATTTGCCGGTCGTGGGCAACAGGATACAGGCGATCTCCAGTCGTGTGCCGTAGGAGATGTTTGAGGCAGAAAGTATACCACACAACGATGGCCTCGGATCTACATATCGGGCTTGATATGTGGTTGTTGCCAAGGAGTGGCAGCGATAGGCTGTATGAGGACGGGAAGGTTAGGTCAACGTTTGCTTTATCACTTCTGGAGAGTGATTATCAGGAGCAGATGATTGTGATGTAGGCATTGCGTGCCGTGCTGTGTGGGCACTTGGGTTTGTTAGGGGTGTGCGTGTGTGTGCGTGCGTGCGCCTGGCCATCAGTGCTCCCATCTCTCTCTCTCTCTCTCTCTCTCTCTCTCTCTCTCTCTCTCTCTCTCTCTCTCTTTGTGTGTGTGTGTGTGTGTGTGTGCCCATCTGTCTCTCTAGCTCTCTGTCTGTCTGTCTCTCTCTCTTTCACTGTCTTTGCGAGCCCTCTTCTCTCCCCCCCCCCACCCTCTCTCTCTCTCTCTCTCTCTCTCTCTCTCTCTCTTTGTTTTCATCTGTCTGTCTGCACCCCACCCTACCCTCCTACCCGGTATCTCTCTCTGCCATTTACTTTCTAAGTACTTGACCGTTGATGATAACCCCCAGTGTGTGGCAACCCAGAGATACTGACTCGACAGACGATCGTGGCCACGAGTCGGTGGAGTGTCCCGCATCCCACTGTGAGTGTTGGTAT
>JADBJO010000457.1:20000-37500 GCA_016801955.1 Conus betulinus
TATGTGAAGTGATGTATTATATCTTGGAATATTGAAATTGTCTATTGATATAGTATTCTGTCACAAAAAGTACGTGGGAAGTAAATCGCTCAGTCCTTTCTTGCTTTGTATTCCGTGGCGAAAAATGACTTCGTTTTCACTGAAGAAATAACTTGACCGTTACGGAACTGCTCTCTCTCTCTCTCTCTCTCTCTCTCTCTCTCTCTCTCTCTCTCTCTCTCTCTCTCTCTCTCTGCAGTCTCGTGCAGTACGTGCTTTTAGTTTTATCTGTAATTATTGACGTAAGTCAATGGGTCGAAGGGGTGCCGTAACAGACGCTTGGACATTCAGTGAATTCCACAACCCTGTCCTTCGTCACACGCAGCAGAACAGAGATGTAGCAGGAAGTCCAGTCCTTTACGGTCCTCGTTCCAGGTCTGTCGTCCTTTTTTTATTTTATTTTATTTTTCTTGTCTCGTCTGGGGACGTTTATCCTCTACTGCACCGTGCAGTGTGGTCTTGAACGGGGAGTTGTGTCTAGATAACATGTCCACCCACCGCAGTACCTTGCAGAATGGTCTCGAACAGCAGAGTCATGATGAGATGCATGTCCACGCTCCAGTGTATCCTGTGGAATGGTCTTGGGTAGGGAGTCGTAAGATATATGTCCACCCTCCACTGTATGAAGTAGAATGGTATCAAACAGGGAATCATGACAAAATGCCTGTAATCCTGCACTGTACCCTGTAGGATGGTCGTAACCGGGGAGTCATGGCGAGATGCTTTTCCACCCTCCTTTGTACAGAACAGAATGGTCTTGAACAGTGAGTGATTAGAGAGATACATGCCAGTACCAGTGGTTGATAACCGCTTTAAGATGAGAGAGGTGTTTTATTTACACTGGTGGAACTGAAAATATTGAAAAGAAAGAAAAAAAAAAACTGGACATGGTTTGACCGCCATTCCTTTGGCTCTGTCTGCTGCAGTCGACAGGCGAGTGGCCGATCTGAACATGCTGAACATGGGTGACGCAGGGCGAGCCCCTCACGCCATCTTGAGCACCACGTCAGTTCCGGGAAGTTCTCCGCGCCTGCGCGTCAACGTGGACGAGAGCCGCCTCCAGCAGTTGTTGAGGGAAGAGATGCGGGTGTCTCTGCTCTCCAAGCGTCACACCCGGGGTGGCTCTGAGGCCAAGCTGGACGAGGTGAGAGAGACAGAGAGAGAGAGAGAGGGAGGGAGGGAAGGAGGGAAAGAGAGAGTTTGTTATTTGTGAAGACGTCCCAGTGAATTGCTTTCATTTTCACTTTTTCTTTACTTGTCGCCAGTCAATTGAAAGTGATTCATTGAATTTTTCTTTTCTTTGGCATTCACATTTTGTCCTCTTTATGCTTTTGTAGGCTTTGTATTTGTCTTTCTTGTTCTCTTGTATGTCTTAGTGTCTCTCGTTCCTTTCGTTTCTCGTGCCTGTCTTTCCTCTCTGTCGTTCGTTTTTCTCTTTCTTTCCATTCTGTTTACCTTTCCAGTCTTTTTCCGTCCTCCTCGCCAGACTGTTCTTTTTTTCGTTCTTTCTCTCTTGCCTTTCTTTTTGTTTGTCTTTATTCATTCTTTATTTCCTTTTTTACTGATTACTTTTTTCACAGTGCATTGATTAGCTGCGTTATTCTCTCATTCAGTTTTGCGTCAAGAAGAGCGATAAGTGTTTTTGTCGGTGCCACGTAAGTTAAGTAGTGTTGCAAAAGACGGTATTACGTACGTGTTGACATACCGTGAGTGAGCAGGCTGTGTTGGCTTAACGTTCAAATGCCATAGATTAATTTGCTTTTCTATTTTTTCCGTTTCTACTCTGGTCCATCCCATCCCCTCTCCTGCCACTTCCTCACCTTGTGTCGCTGTCTCGCTGGCGCTCTGTCGTCGCTGTCTCTCTCTCTCTCTCTCTCTCTCTCTCTCTCTCTCTCTCTCTCTCTCTCTCTCTTGCCTATCTGTCATCGTTCCCCATTTCCTTCGGTCTTGTTGTCTTTCTGTCTGTCTCTCTTGATCTCTACTACATTATCAGCCTTTGTCAGTCTCTTTAATGATCTATCAGTCTGTCTGTTTACGTATCTGTCTTCTTTCGATGTACTTTTTCAACTTCATACTACCAACTACTGCTCTATATGTCATGATTATCACCAAAACATCAGTTTCAGCGCGACGTTATCCCAGACTAACCTGTCTTTATCGTAGCCAGCTAATCGTTCCTCCTCTTGCAGTCATCCTTTCACTACAGTAGTCAGCTGATGTCACCAGTAGTACTCGTATACCTGTAGTAGTCCCATAATGTCCGTAATAATCCTATCCCAGGAGTAGTCAGTATATGGCCTTAACGGGAATCCTGTCCATACGGGTATCTGCCAGTTTCCTGAGTAAGCCTGTCCTTGTTGTAATCTGATGATGTCCGCGGTAATCCTGTCTCCTAAAAAGCTGGTTAAGTCACTTAGAACTAATCCTGTCCTAAGAGGAGTCAGATTATGTCCCAAATCGGTAATCCTTTGCCCTATAGCGATCGGGTAATGTCGTTAGTAATCAGTAGCAAGCGAATGTCCGTGGTAGCCTATCTCCATAGTAGTTGGGTAATATCTCCAGCAAGTCTGTCCTAGGCCATCAATGAAAAAAAAACTGTATGTTTCTCTGTGGGCCGTTGCACCTACCCCCCGACACCATCCACCCTCATCCCTTCCAGTCTGGCATGGCGGACGAGGAGAGGAAGGAGAGGAGGAGAGAGCAGAACCGGAGAGCCGCCCAGCGGTGCAGGAGAAAGAAGAGGATGAACCAGCTGTCGGTGCTGCAGGTGAGTCGCTGTCAGATGTATGTAGTGGTGCCCAGTCGACCACACAGCGCCTGTGTCACTGCTGTGTTGTCATACGCTGTAAAAAAGGAAAGACCTGTGTGAAGAACGCGGAAAAATAAAAACATTGTCTACACTATTTCCACAGAAAAATTTACGATGCTTTTGCTGTTGACAGCCTTTAAGCAGATAAGACTAAGCTGTGCTGAGGGCATCGGGGGCACACACACGCACGCACGCACGCACGCATACACACACACACACACACACACACACACACACACACACACACACACACACACACACGCAGACGCACGTACGCACGCACATGCATGCATGCGCACAAGCATGCACACCATCACCACCACCACCACCAACAACATGCACACAGTTCTCTTGTTCACACGTCATGTCCGAAGACGGAATATGGCTGTGTTTTTTATGGTATTGAAAAACGGTCAAACACGCAAAATCTCACCGATTGTGAATTCTCGACGTTCAATCCGAGCGACGACGAAGAAGATACTGTCAAATCAATTTTGCTATGACCCAGTTTCCCCAACAGACCTGAAGTGATGGTCTGAGTGCTAGTCTTCAGGAGGAGACGATAAACCGAGGGCCCTGTGTAGTTCGTGCTTTCCATACGTAAAAGAACCCAAAGCAACAAGGACGCTGTCCCTTAGCTTCAGTAAAAAAAAATCTTCAGGAAACTGAAATCCTGGTAGATTTCATCAAATCTAGTGTTGAAGCAGATCGAACCAGTGGGCTGCATCCTTGTGAAATTTAAGTCATTCTCCTATCACATTTTGGAAGTGATTGCAAACATTGAAATTCAGACGGTTAGCTTTGGAAATATTGTCCACGAAAAAGAAGTTTTGAGTTTACAAAGAAACTTTCAACTACTTGCAAATCGAAGAACTTGTTTTCTTGCTGTGCATCTATCGGGAGGTCACAGTTACAATTTGTTGTTTGGTGTGTAAAAAAAATGTTTGTGTGTGTGTGTGTGTCACTTTTATGAATATTTTGTGATTCTGATTTGAATTTGACTCTTCACATTGCCTTGTGTCTCATGCCACCAAAATTCATCTTCCATTCCATGTGTTCTATTCCTTCAAACATTTTTAATACCGTGTTCATAGTTTCATGCTTACAAAAGTTAAATCTTATGTCTCCAGACCTCGTGGTCTTTGTTTCCCATTCTGTACTGTAAAAAATAATTTTCAGTTTAGTTCAATCAGTGTGTTATGTCACAAGCAACCAAAGACACATACGTGGATTTGCTTGTGAGTGTAGGGAGGGTAGAGGGGAGAGAGCTGTTTTCACGTTTCAGTATTTTACCTTTGGCATTGTCAAAAAAAGTAACTACATCGGTCTGTGCTACAGAAGAGCAAAATGATGTTTGCAGTCATTCAAGAAACAGACAGAAAAATCTTTATGGCTTGGTTCATAGTTCAGCTCATGGTCGTAGCCGATGATGATTGTGCAGAACTACGAGTGGATCATCTCCCACAACCAGCAGCTGCAGCAGGAAGTCAGCCACCTGCGCCAGGAAATGACACGCCTCAACTCCGTCCTCAAAGCTCACCGCAACGCTTGCACGTGCGCGCACGTGCACAAAGGCCCACTGCGCGCGCAGACCGCCAACGTGAAGATGGAACCCGGAAAGGATTCTCCTGGCCCAAAGACAGGGTACAGCACTCCTCCCCCTCCACCTCCTGCTGCCCCTCCAGCTTCCATTCCCCAGCCTTCTCCTCTGTCTGCGTCCCGGTGCCTCCCCATGAGTTCTTGTCAGTACCAGTTACCACTGAACGAGAACATGGTGAACGAGGTCAGTGCCTCACCTCTGTCACAGCAGCAGCAGCAGCAGCCTAGTCCCAGCAGCTTGCCGATGAGCAACAACTGTTTTTACGGCAGCCCTATCCAGGCGGGGATCCCGTCCTATGCAAGCCCCATGCAAGCGGACACTCCACAAAACATGCTGGCCGCGTCCCATTCAGGCTCCGCCAGCCTCCCTGAAGCTCCATCCGGTTGCCACGTGAACTGTCCCCTTCAGGAGAAGGATCGTCACCACGTGGCCGAGCTCGACAGCCGCTACACCGCTCCAGCCATGGGGGGAGCCCCCTTGGTGCGCGCACGACAGTCCAGGACCGGCACGAGCAGCCTCCAGGTTTCAGGGACTGCCTGTCGGCGTTAGACCCGGCTCAAATGGCTGGGATTTCTCAGCGGCGTCCTCCGCCCCAGGACGTTGACGGCCCCTTCACCGTGCTGGAGGACCTGGCCGGCCTCTCGGGCTCCGTGGGCTCCTGCATATTCCAGGCCCAGGCCGCCACCCCCCGCTCAGTGCCGACGGCCGCTGCAGCATTTCCTCCGTGTCTTCGGACGTCAGCGGTGGTCGGAGCCGCCCAGCCATGACGTCGTCATGACGACGGCGGAGCATCGTCGGGAGGGGGAGTTTCACGTCACGGGGGACGTGACCCCGCACGACCTGTCGCAGCTGCTGTCCCAGATCAACCAGAGCGACCTGCTGTTCCTGCAGGAGGGAGGTCTGGACGAGGTGTTCTCCAGTCAGGTGGTGGGCACAGCTTGCCTGCCCCAGCACTTCCTCCATTCGCTCTGAGCTGGCCTGTTGCATTCCGCTACAACGCTCAGGACTGTGACAGTCTGCCATGCCCGTACCTGTCTCGTTGACCTTACAGAACAAGTCTTAACTGATGCAGCGAGTGGGTGAGTTAGTCGTTGAACTCAGTGTTGCGCTGCGAAGGCCTGTGCTCCTGAACACGACCGAACAGAACGCGCCTTTTAACTGATGCAGCGAGTGGATGAGGGGAGTCTTTGAACTCGGGCGTAGCGCAGTGATAGCGTATGCTCCTGAACACGACTCGACCAGTTGAGAACAGGCTACCAACAGAAGACATGCTTCCTGGAGAGGTACTTCAAAACGCTTGTGAAGTCCACGACTAATTCCACGATGAGCAGATGTTTATTGACATTTGTGGGGGGGGGGGGGGGGGGTGCATTCATTTTAGCCGCGCTGCTTTAAGTGATGCCATTTCTCCGTTCACACTGAGCGGTACGTATGGAGAAACAGTGCGTGTCAAGAAATAAAACGAACCTTGTGGGGGGATCGGTGGTCACAGGGCCTGGGAACCGACTCTTTGCCGTTGGAGTACAGACCAACTTGTGGAAAGAATCGGCAAGTAATTCAAAATGAATCTTTTGCAAAGGCAAACCCCCCCCCCCACGTCTCTGTCGCGCGATCCATTGTCGATGATTTAATGAGACGTCCTTCAAGAGAAACTGCAGATTGCCTCAGATGCCGAGTTCGCTGTTCGCCTATTACACACTGCGATCAGTGTACATTAGGAGTGCTGCTCGTATTGTACATGGCGTCTGACCTCCATTGTGCCAGAGACCAACATTTTTGTGTCGGCAGAGGAGAAAATCCGGAGTAAGGGAATAGGCCGGAGGTGAACTCTGTGTTAAAGGAGAAGGTTTTGTTACGAATTAGGACCCAGTAGAAAAGTCGAAGACTGTGTTACCTCGGATGTTGTGTGAATCAGGACTCTGTTGTAGAGGTAAAGACTGTAAAGTGACTCATGACGTTTGTTGAAACCCTGAAGACTGTTGATAATCTAAACTGTTGAAGAGCTCATGACCGAGTTATGATTCAGGTTAAACGCTCAAGACTATTGTGAATCATGATATAGTTTAAAACGCCAAACTGTCATTCAGTTGTCGAGCTAAAAACAGTTTTCAGTCGGGACCTTCGGTTGTAAAGCAAAGAGAGAATTACAAATCATGATTCGTTTAGAACGCCTAAAGATTGTCATGAATCATGATTGTTGCAAGGTTAACGACTGTGTTATAAATCATGTTCGTTGTAATAAGTTTGAAGGCATAAATTGTGACTCACGTGTAAAGCTAAAGAATGTTACTTTTCAGGACTTGGGTAAAGTTTAAGACTGTTGTGAATCATAAGAGTTGTAAAGTTAAAAGATTGTTGAAAATCATGACACGGTTATAAAATTACGAAATGTGATTTTATGGTTAAGTAACTGCGGGCGGATATCGAAACACGAGCGCAGATAGAATTACTGCAGCTCAGAAATTCTGCGTTTGCTGTTACGAAATACGACACTGTTGTGAATCTATAAACTGCTATGAATCATGACTGTTGTAAAGCTAAAGACTGTAATGAATCATGATTCAGTTGTAAAGGTGTCTCTCTCTCTCTCTCTCTCTTTCTCTCTCTCTCTCTCTCTCTCTCTCTCTCTCTCTCTCTCTCTCTCTCTCCCCCCTCCCCCCTCCCTCCGTTCCTGGGTTTGAAGTCTTAAATTCACCATTGGAGAGGTTTTTGTGCATGCGACCCGCCTTTAATCCCTCCACGAAGGTAGCCATATTCCGTCTTCAGGGATGTCTAAACACGACAAAGACGTGAGTTTTAATGTTCACGCCATCCACCCCACTGGCATAGGACGGCCTGTTCCTCCGAAAAAGTGGAATGGGATTTAAGGGGCCTGAAGATCTGAATGCGTGTGTTCACGCTCGGCTCCTCGGTTTACAGTCTCCTCCGAAGGATGGAGAAGATTGGAGTGGCCAGTTGTTCAGTCCGACGAAAAAAAAAAAATCTCTTCCAGTAAGATGCCTGAAGTGACAATGCTGCCCTGGACTTTGGAACAAGAGCCTGAGGCCTAACGTCCCTCCTGAGGCCAACTAGTCTCCCCCCCCCCCCCCCCCCCCCACCTCCTCACTCTCCTTTCCCCTAACTCCTCTACAGACTGTTATGAATCGTGACTTCCTTGTTAAGAAAATACCAGCGACCGATGACTTGCGTTCTTTCTCGTGACTCGGTTGCAGGTTCAAAGACTGATGAATCATGATCCTGTTGTACAGACGAGGATGCTGTTTGTTGGGATTTCTTTTTTTTTTTTTCAATGACTGTTGGCTTACCGGAAGTGACCTTTGTCGTTGATGTCACGGGTCATGTCTCTCCACTCCCCTTTCCAAGCCTTTTTCTTTCAACGGCACGCGGACTAGCAGCACACTTTTTGTGAGTGGATGTTCAGATGTAGTAATCTGAAAAGAATGATAATGCCTTATTGGGTTCCTGAAAGTAAGTGACTGACTGTGCACAGCACGTGTGATTGTCAAGAAAATGTAGACACGATGATGGTTATGAGTGAAATGAATGTGTGAGAGATGAATATTATGGGACTTTTTCGAATAATGTTGTATGTGTTCACTCACAATGTGTGTGTGTGTGTGTGTGTGTGTGTGTGTGTGTGTGTTAGAGAGCGAGAGAGGAGCCGTATCATCTTCTCAATACTATACAAACAATACCCAGACCACAGATGTAGATCTCTCTCTCTCTCTCTCTCTCTCTCTCTCTCTCTCTCTCTCTCTCTCTGTGTGTGTGTGTGTGTGTGTGTGTGTGTGTGTGTGTGTGTGTTACGACCAGACGAATAAACCTTGACTCTCGTTTTTTTCTGTCTCAATGCCGAAGAATTCTTTCAATGTAAACTGCATCTCACGTGGAAATAGGATTAAACCCTGTTCTCTTACTCACCTTGAGGTTGTTAAGGGTTTTTTAATTATTTTTTTTCTCTAAACGGTCTGACCGTTTTTTTTTTTTGTTGTTGTTGTTTTTTTTTCGTTCTGTCTCATTTTTTAAAGTCTTTTTCATCAACCTTTTTGCTTTATTACAAAGTATAGCATGCCAGCTTTCCCGTTGTTACCGTATAAACAAGAATGATAGGATTTGGCTCGAGTGACATTCGAGTTGATGATGAAGTGAGTACCGCTTGCTCAAAAGAACTCGATCGACAACGCCCAAAATGACGCGTTCGGTTTGGGCCATTCGCCCGCGCGAGTAGGTGAGAACGGTTGCTCATATACTCAAACGCACAGTTGTTTAACATATAATGGTTTTGCTTTTAAAAAATGTTTGGGCGAAAAGTTTCGTGTTCATAAACGCCACAACGTTCGCAGCTTTTTGACTGGGCATGCAGTGTGTCCTGGTTCGTACTTCACAGCGTCGTACAACTTGGTGTTTCACATTCCATAGACTGCCTAAAAGCATTTTCACAGGGGTTTATGCTTTTTTTGCGTTCTCTCTCTCTCTCTCTCTCTCTCCTCTCTCTCTCTCTCTCTCTCTCTCTCTCTCTCTCTCTCTCTCTCCGAAACAACAAGCGTGAATGGACCTTGAGTCACGTTCGAGTTGTCCTTTCGTAATGTTGGCCGTATCAAGTCGTAACGGTGTTTGTATTAACGTTCGTAACGTTGTTTGTATAAAGTTCGTAACGTTGTTCGTATTGAAGTTTGTAACATTGTTAGCAATTTGTTATTAAGTAACGTTGTAAAATTTTGTATGTAAGTTCGTAACGTTTTGTATCAAAGTTCCGTAACGGTGTTTATATTAACGTTCGTAACGTTGTTTGTATTAAAGTTCGTAACGTTGTTCGTATTGAAGTTTGTAACATTGTTAGCAATTTGTATTAAGTAACGTTGCATTGAAGTTTGTAAAATTGTTTGTTTTGAAGTTTGTAACGTTCTTTTGTTTTGAAGTTTGCAACGTTGTTTATATTGCAGTTCGTAATGTTGTTTGTATTGGAATTTGTAATGTTGTTTGTATTGAAGTTCGTAAGGTTGTTTGTATTGGGGTCCGTAACGTTGTTTGTATTGACGTTCGTAACGTTGTTTGTATTCAAGTTCGTAACATTGTATTGAAGTTAGTAATGTTGTTTGTATTCAAGTTCGTAACGTTGGCGCCCAGCACACATCTAGGAAGCCCATTTTGACCGCATGTCTAAAGGTGGTGTCGTTCTGGTGGTGAATGTACTTCAAGGTACATCCCTAACCTCCACTCTCCAGGGAAACATTATCTCGTCCTGTCAAATCACGTTTTCTGGTTGGTGTAAATCGCGACCCTATTGAGATATATCCAACTTTTATGGCACGTGGACATAAGATACCATAAACTATGCGTGTGTGTGTGTGTGTGTGTGCGCGCGCGTGTATGTCTACAAGCCAATCTGTCAGCTTCTTTGTTTCCATTTCTTTTTAAAACCTACTCGACCTGATGTATATAAATCTTTCTTCGCCGTGAAAGTCATTCAACAGACAAAGGAGAGTTCAGTTAAGCCGAAGTGACTGAATGACTGGGTAAGACCAAGGAGAGATCAAAGAAACAAAGGCACTTGAAATATCAAATAGACTGCTGCTGTGTTCCCACCCAAGTTCCTCTGGAACTCAAAACATGTTGTTATAAAAGTCAACACATCTCTGCACCCGTCACGTTTCAGTTTAAAACTATCCTCTGTGACAGAAATGCGCACCAATAACCCTTACATCTGGTGGGTTGGTTGTTTTTGTTTGTTTGTTTGTTGTTGTTTAGTAAATGTTTGCTATCTGGACGTGTCCTCGCTTTTTTTTTTTTTTTTTTTTTTTTTTTTTTTTTTTTACCGTGCGAGAAGGACATGAATATATATTCAGTTGCAGAGATGAAAACGAAGATGAAGGCAGATAAAAGTTTGATTGCGTCCAACATGAGGCGTGCTGCTCGACAAACGACTTGTTGGTCAAGCTGTTCCACATGATTAGTGGAGAGGTTGCCATGATGTAACAAGTGGGTTAAGGCCGAGCGTGTGGTGATGAGCGGTGAATATGTAGGGCTGATAACAACGCGGATCGTGTCGGTGCTGGGCAACAACAGCAAGGGCACACCGGAGGAACGAACAAGTTACTTAGATTGTGGTGTGTGTGTGTGTGTGTGTAGTAGAGAGAGAGAGAATGTATACACATGCACTTGCGTGCGTACATACGCACACGTGCGCAAGCGCGCGCGCACTCATACACACACGCGCGCGCGTGCTCACACACACACACTCACATTCGCACGCACGCACGCACGCACACACACACACACACACACACACACACACACACACACACACACACACACACACACTATCTGCGTCTTGTCTTTATGAACACAATATGTACGGTGTTGTGTGTAGAGAAACAACAGAAAGATGTCTATACACGCACACGTAGGTACATACATACACACGCACGTACGTGTAGACATGACGCACGCACACATACACATGTGCACAGAGAAAGAATGGAGAAGTTGTATAGCAAAAAAAAAAAAAAAGTCAACAATTCCTCCATCACCATGACAACAACTTTGCGAAGATTCAGAAAACAAACAAACAAAAGGGAAGGGTAGGCTGAGGGAGAGGTCGTCAAAGCATACAGATGACAGATGAATCTTTCCCTGACGGCATGGTGTGTGGACCGTAGCATTCAGTCCTGTGAACAGATTCATTTGTTGCGTCTGTCGAGTCGATTCTCGTCATCCGAGGTTCTTGGATAGCGCTGCTACCGATGAAATGATGAGAGGGACTCAGAGTTGACGAGTAACAGTAGTATGTTGATGCAAAAACAATATCTTGGTTGCCAGTGCATAGGCTGTTGGGGGAATGGGGATAATACTTATAAGAGGGCAAAGTCTGGTGCATCGCAGTGTTTGGAATGGCGACTATCAATAAGCAAAATGCTACAGATTTACTCGTTGAGGTTGAACAGGTTAAGGCAGATGGTTCACGAGTTAAAGGCAAAGAGTGTTATAAGTAGATTAAGGGTAGTGATTTACTTCTTATGGCCAGGGATTGTGTACGAGCGAACCTCTAACAGCTCATTGTCCCAATTGCCATTAAGGCGTGGGACTTGAACCTCTGGGCTGAAGGTTTTCTTGCAGCAGAGCCAAGTATTTGCGAGCAGGTTAAGGCTGAGGATTTGATGTTAGGAACCTTCAGCTGTAACTTCCGTGCCCGTAGTAAGTGACGAGGTAGAAGAGCGTAACCACCTCGGAAGTCTGGGGTCAAGGGTCATTTGCTGGCAAAGACTGTAGAGGAGACGAGCAGGACACGGTGATAACTGGCCGGGTAAGGCTAACGAAATTTATCAGCAGGGAATGTGTTTGATATTCTCGTTAATGTCAAACATGTTTTCGGCAAGTGAAGGATCGGTGCCGTGTAGATCAGGGCCAGGCATTTCATGAACAGATCAAAGGTTGATATATAGGCGTAGGCCAAAAAATTTTTGAGTTAAGGTTAATGTACAGACTGAGGCCAAGAATTGTATAGGAGGGTTAGTAATGGTGATTTAAACTACATTATATCATGGGTTAAAATTAAGGATGGTATAATCATGTTGTTGTTCAAGATTTATAGATTGAGACGAAATTGTCGAAAGCACTGGCGACTCCCCCCCCCCCCCCCCCCCCCCCCCCATTTTTGTTTTAGGTTCACTAGTGATATTCTATATCCCTGTGGCTTTACGAGCCTTTGGTCTGTGAGAGAGAGCTCGAGAGAGAGAGAGAGAGAGAGAGAGAGAGAGAGAGAAGGAAAAAAAACGGATCTATAATTGCCTGAAGAAGGTGAAACGCCAGAAATGTGACTGTGCAGAATTTCAGTTTTGTTTGAATGCTTTCAGTTATATTCTTTTGACATTGCAACTGGTGTGATAACTGTGCTCTTGTGCTTTCAGTTAATTCTTTTGACATTGCAACTGGTGTGATAACTGTGCTCTTGTGAAAGATTATTGTGAACAGCAAGCGTCCGTGATACGTTTGTTTTTAATCGAAGACGTCTGTTGAATATGTGACTGTACAAATTCTATAACATTTACTTCTGGACTTTTTATCCGTTGTGGTTATTTTTTTGTTGTAAGACAAGGATATGTAAAAAAATGGGAAATTCTTACATGAGTGATTTTTTGGTATATACGTTGTTGTGCAGATTGGACTAAAATTCTCATAAAACTGAAAATATGGACTGAGATTCTTTCATGTTTAATATGATTCTATTTTTTTGCCACGACGTCTATTTTGGGGAAAAAAAATCTTTAAAGCATTAAATGATGTGCCACAAAATTAATTGTTTTGTATTGCTGTGTTAAGAAAGATAGAATGTGTGTGTGTGTGTGTGCGTGTGTGTGTGTGCGTGTGAGTGTGTGTGTGTGTGTGTGTGTGTGTGTGTGTGTGTGTGTGTGTGTGTGTTGTGTTTCTCTGTGTGTTGCATGTATACGGTGAGTGACAGAGAGTGGGGGGGGGGGGGGATGTGTGAAGATGTGTGTGTTATGTGTATGTGTGTGTGCTTGTGTTTCAGTGTCTGTGTGTAAAACGTCTTTATTACTCCATGGGCCTGAACCCCCCACCCCCACCCCCCCCCCCCCCTCCACCACTTTCATCAGCCTTTCCCAACCTCTTCAGTCCGGGAATTTAAAACAACACTTTTTTTTTTTAATGACACTCGTGGACCTGACTCTCTCTCTCCCACCTCCAGCCGTTTCCCCTTTCCATCACCCTCTCCCAACCTCCCATCACCTGTCGTGTGATCCGTGGTTTAAAACCATGAATGAGGGCAGGTCAACCCAATGACACGGGCTCTTCGCGCATGACGCAAACTCTGAAATGACCCCATGTGGTCGGCTTGGCTATGCATAAATGAATTGAACCTGACAGGTTTACACCAGTTCGCCGCGAGGTGGCCTAGTAGCGAACACCAAGGGAGAGCTGGCAGCTCTCCTTTATGGGACACTGAGGTGAGAGATCGGTGTCAGGCGGCGCAGTGAACCTTCCAGCCGTATGGCTGATGGCGTGTCAAGCCTGTGTCGCCGGGGGACGGCTCCTGGAGATGTGGGGCGATCGGAGCGCTGCCTGACTACAATTACCGTGGTCTGGGGTACCATGCTTTTGGGCCGGGCAGGGAGGCACCCCCATGGGATTAGGCTGAAAAAAAAAAATGCCCCCCTCGGCTGTAGTCTGCGTGCACCACGGAATACAAGGGACTCGTGCAGCGCTCCAGCGACTTTCGTCCTGCTCCCCGTTTTGAGGCGGGCCTCACGTGGCACAGGACCATCGCCACCCGAGCACGAGGAAGGCCGCCTGGGTGGCCCTGAAGACTGGCCTTTTGGCGGAGGGAAAGAGGCGAAATACACCGACCCCCATCGTCGGCCGACCAACACCCGCATGTGAACTAAAGTTCACAAGGAGCCAGAGCTCAGAGAGCGACAGACAACGGCCCCCCACACGGAGCCCACCCACTACCGCCAGTGACAACAGTTGCCACGGAGTATGCAGACCTCGGTCTGCCAGAACGACCCTGTCCTTAAGGGCCTCCGACCACACTAAAAAAAAAAAAAAAAAAAAAAAAAAAAAAAAAAAAAAAACCGTCTCGGCTTGAAGCCTCGTACATAATCGAGAAACAAGACAGCGTAGAAAGTGGTACACGTAAACTGAGTGCTCCCCAAATAATAAGTATGGAGCAGTAATAACCAAAGTGCTGCCCCTTGTGGCCCTCCTATTGGCCTTTTTGTCGCCCTCTCATGGAATGTCTATTCGCACGTCACCCAATAAGGCCTGTCTCCATGGATATACATTCTGTATCTTCATGCATTTTAAACAAAGGTGATTTTTTTTTTTCTACAAAGGAATAAGGCTTGGTGATTTTTTTTTTCCTTTTAATTCCACGCTGCCCTCGCCCACGAAGAGACAAACGGATGACAAGGCGCAAAATGTCAGAATGAAAGGTGAAAACTCGTCAAAAAATGCTTTTAGATTTTAGACAGAACCACATATCTACAGACAAAGTTATCAACAACGAAAGAAAGTACACAAATATACTTAGAGAAAGCGAACGACAGGCAAAGAGGTAGACAGGCATACACACAGAGATACTGAGAAATAGGTTCATAACCAGACATGCCGACATGTACAACAGAGAGGTAACCTTAGGCCATTGCTTTCCGTGGTGGTGTGGTGGTGGTAGTAGTGGTTAAATGAACACTTTAAAGTAGATTTTTTTTTTTTTTTTTTTTTTTTTGCTACATGAGGATTAATTTTTCTAATTCGTTTCTTCACATAAAGACAAAAAACGCCTTTTTGGAGATCAATTACCGCTTAGAATGTTACCGTTGAAGATAATGAAGGGGATTTTTTTGTTTTTATTATTGTTGTCTCTTGTGCTTCTGCTGCTGTTATATATACACACACACACACACACACACACACACACACACACACACACACACACACAATCTCTCTCTCTTTTTCTCTCTCTCTCTCTCTCTCTCTCTCTCTCTCTCTCTCTCTCTCTCACACACACACACACACACACACACACACACACACGGGGGAAAATACCTAGAAAGAGAGTATGGGTGACAGTAAAATGGGGGTGTTCAGAGAGAGAGAGAGAGAGATGTCGAAGTCGAGGTTGAAGCTTAATTGTTTTAAGATAAACTGATCCTTAAAACAAGGGTGGACAAAAATTAACGGAACAACGAACAGTAAGGCAAAAAAGAACAACCCAATTCAACTAAAAATCATGATATAGTAATAAAGACAGCGACAACATTCTACTTTAACCAGGACAGAGAGAGGTCACGCACTGGTTGACCACCACACACATGCCGGCCCCTTCGACCCACTACAGCGCGGTAGGACTTAAAAAGAGATCAAAGCCCTGGACACAACGGCCGCGACAGGCAGTAATAAGCCCTTTAATTAAAGCTGTCGACAGACTGGACGTCGGGTTGGGACCATGTTTCGCCAGGAGGCTGACGGGTGTGGCTTGCACCACGTGTCCATAAAGAGCGTTTAATGAACTGGACTTACAAGGCCTCGGCCCTTGCTGCAAGGCAGGCGTGTAGACAGACCCATGTGGAATTAAACGCCACCACGGTGGGTGGAGGGCAGTAGCGGGTGGGGTGATAGTTTAGAACGGGAGGATGGTGGTGGTGGGGAGTTGGGGGGTACGCGGCGGGGGGGGGGGCGGGGGGATGGTGTGTGAGGGGGGGGGGGGGGGGGGGGGGGGGGTTGGTGGGGGGGGGGGGGGGGGGGGAGGGCTGGCGAGGTGTGGGGGGTTTCGTCAGGTGGCCTCGTATCGTAAAATTAATGTTGTTTGCTCGAGTGTATCAGTGTCAAAAGTGTATGTATTAAAGGAAACTGACCCTAGCAGTTAGGTAGAGAGAGAGAGAGAGAGAGTGAGAGAGAGAGAGAGAGAGATTGTCTGGGACAACTGCAGCGAGACACAAACAAAACGTGCTAGAAAATATTCATTAAGAAGCAGTTCGCATCATCATAGGAGGTGTCAAAGGCACAACTCACAAAAAAATTGTATGAAGAATCCGGATTCTGCTGTTTAAAAGAAAGGAGAAGAAGACACAAACTAATCAAGCTGTATAAAATGGGCAATGGTTTGTGTCCAGAACACTTAAGAAGCCTAGTACCAGATCTGGTATCAACAAGAAAACCCTGTTCAAGGCGAAGACCTCTTGAAAGACATGTGCCTCTATGTAAAACAGACGTGTACAAAAACTCATTTTATTCCAACCGCAACTAAGCTATGGAACTACCTCCCAGACAACATAAAAAGACCAAAACATCTCCAGCGAATTTAAACGTTTTATTTCATGGGATGACTCAGTTGTACCCTATTACTATTACTTTTATTATTACCATCATTATGGAGACAGAAACGAGCAGATTCACCATTGCAGACTCCGCCTAGGAATGAGTGATTTAAATCAAGACTTTTAACCGTCATTTAAAAGCAGATCCAGTTTGCCAATGTGGTGCCGAACGGCCGAACATTTCCTTTTATATTGTTCAAATTACACAACTATCAGAAAAGACACGATTTCCACTCTTCCACCAAATGTACTCGAAGTTGGTATTCCTCTCCGTGGTAAACAACCCCTCCGACGTGAAGATAATGAAGCTGTATTCAAAGCAGTTCATCGCTTTATTAAACAATCTAAACGTTTTTGAAGAACATGTTAATAAAAACTTTGCCTTCAGTAATGATATCAATGTGTACGATAATGAATCTTAGAGCAGAACACATTCTCTCTCTCTCTCTCTCTCTCTCTCTCTCTCTCTCTCTCTCTCTCTCTCTCTCTCTCTCTCTCTCTCTCTCTCTCTCTCTCTCTCTCTCAACGCTTCATAAAAAAAGGTTAATCATCTGTGAGTGGTTGACTCGCATGCATTTTATTGTCCTAGGTGTTTACTCTTTTCTTTGCTACATCTTTTCTTATATTTCCTTGATTTTGTACATGCTTGCATTTATGTATATGTGCATGTATATATTTATGAAAATGTATACCTGTGGGTATGTATATCTTTGCATCTTTTGTAATAGTAACTTTAATAGTCCCCTGCCATTTCCTTTGTCACCTGTGTAATTATAAGCATTTGAGCACATCGTAAACTTCTTCTTGTTCAAATTTTCACATATATTGTAAAACTATGTGATTGTAAAATGGAAATAAAATTTATTTCAAACCAAAGAGAGAGAGGGGGGGAGGAGGGGTGAGATGGCATAAACGTATGCCGAAATACGTGCATTGTGTGCACAAACATACGCAGGGCGCGCGCGCGCACGCACGCACGCACGCACACACACACGCAGGCAAACACACACACGCGCGCACGCACGCACGCACGCACACGCACACGCACACGCACACGCACACACACACACACACACACACACACACACACACACACACACACACACACACACACACACACACACACATACATCCAAGGATGGGCTACGAAATAAATCAAACAAACTATACGAGTGCTGTAACGAACGAAAAAACAAAATCTGCCTAGAAAGAAAACGT
>JADBJO010000457.1:55000-57500 GCA_016801955.1 Conus betulinus
CTCTCTCTCTCCTCTCTCTCTCTCTATCTCTCTCTCTCTCTCTCTCTCGCTCCCTCCTCTCTCTGTCTCTGTCTCTCTGTATCAGTCTCTGTCTCTGTCTGTCTGTCTCTCTCTCTCTCTCTCTTCTCCACTCCCACTACAGACACCCCGACACACAGGCTACAGGTCTTCCTAACACACTGCTCTGTCTACCCCCCCCCCCCCCACGACTCTCCCCCCCCCCTCCCCACCCCCCCAACGATTCTTCCCCGCTCCCCCTCACTCCCCCCACTCGATATCTTCTATTCTTCTTCGTCCTCTTCTCTCTCTCCTCTCACTCGCTCCAACCTCCCCAAGACCTTCTCCTCTTCTGCTTCTCTCTCGCTCTCACTCTCTCTCTCCTCTCTCTCTATCTCTCTCTCTAACTCTCTCTTCTGTCAGTTTATGGGGCCCGATGCCCCTATATCTTTAGTACGGTATCTTAAAATGACTTGCCTACTCGATGTAGGAAACTGCCTACTCTTGAAGTCTCCATGCGCCGATCAAAATATGGGGTGGGTGTCAGTTTGGCTTTGCCAGTGGAATAGATCAAATACACAACCCACAGACAGACGTCTTGAGGGGGTCAAACCCTGTGGCTGACGGACATAGAAGACAGTGCCATGTTTACGGCAGATCTTAAAATGATCTTGTTCTGGTATTGTCGGTACACTTCGTGTAGTAGCCAGCAGTAACCCATCATGTTAACCTCACAAAACACACACCACACCCCACTCCCCACCCCCTCTCTCTCTCTCTCTCTCCCATGCCGCCGCCTCACCCTCGTCCCTCCAACTTTTGTTTCCTAGTGATGATTATCAGTCTCCTATATTATCTTCGATAGACAATCCCCCCCGGGGGGATGCGATTGGGAGGGGTGTGTTGGGGGGTGAGGTTTTCGGTACAGTTTCCCCGCATTCTAGAAGTTCGGAGCCAAAAAGAAAAAAAAATTCACCTTTTCTGTCACTCTCTTTAACTTTGCCCCCCCTCTCTCTCTCTCTCTCTCTCTCTCTCTCTCTCTCTCTCTCTCTCTCTCTCTCTGTTTCTCTCACACAAACACACACACTCTCTCACTGTATTTCTGTCTCTTTCTCTCTCTCTTTCTCTCTCTCTCGCTTTCTCTTTCTCTCTCTCTCTCTCTCTCTCTCTCTCTCTCTCTCTCTCTCTCTCTCTCTCTCTTTACTGTCGTCTACTGTATTTCTACCTGTGTAGACCCATGCTACTGTCTTTCTTCTGCAAACTCCTAGACACTTTTTTTCTTTTCATTTTTTTTTTCGCAGGGGGGGGCAAGTCACGGTTCAGGACATGCAAGGCTCCACCCCCCCCCCCCCCCCCCCCTTTTTTTTTTCCCCCAAAGATGTGACTTTTTCCAATTCTTTTCCAGGATGTGACCTTTTCTTAAGGATGTCCTTTTTTTTAGGATGTGACTTTTTTTTAAAGAATGTCATTTTTTTAGGATGTGACCTTTTTTAAGGATGTCCTTTTTTTTAGGATGTGACCTTTTTTAAGGATGTCCTTTTTTCACGATGTGACTTTTTTTTTAAGAATATCGTTGTCTTAAGATGTGAGCTTTTTTTTAAGGATATCATTTCTTTTAGGATGTGACCTTTTCTTTAAGGATGTAATTTTTTTTTAGGATGTGACCTTTTTTTTTTTTTTAAGGATGTCATTTTTTAGGATGTGACTTTTTTTAAGGATGTCGTGTTTTCTTTTTTAGGATTTGACCTTTTTTAAGGATGTCATTTTTTTTAGGATGTGACCTTTCTATGGATGTCATTTGGGGGGATGTGACCTTTCTTTTAAAGGATGTCATCTTATTAGGATGTGACCTTTTTTAAGGATGTAATTTTTTTAGGATGTGACTTTTTTTTTTTAAGGATGTCATTTTTTTTTTAAAGAATGTGACCTTTTTTTTTTAAAGATGTCATTTTTTTTATGTGACCTTTTTTTAAGGATATCATTTTTTTTTTAGGGTGTGACCCTTTTTTTAAGGATTTTTTTTTTTAGGATGTGACCCTTTTTTTTTTAAGGATGTCATCTTTTTTTAAGGATGTGACTTTTTTTTAAGAATGTCCCTTTTTTTAGGATGTGACCTTTTTATAGGATTTTTTTTTAGGATGTGACCTTTTTTTAAGGATGTTTTTTTTTTTTAGGATGTGTGACCTTTTTTTTAAGGATGTGCCATTTTTTTTTTTAGGATGTGACCTTTTTTAAGGATGCTAATTTTTTTTTAGGATGTGACCTTTTTTTAAGGATGCCATTCTTTAGGGGGGATTTTTTTGATGTGACCTTTTTTTTTAAGGATGCTTTTTATCTTAGGATGTGACCTTTTTTAAGGATGTCTTTTTTTTTTTTAGGATGTGACCTTTTTTTTAAAGGATGTCTTTTTTTTTTAAGGATGTGACCTTTTTTTTAAGGGATTTTTTTTTTTTTTTAGGATGTGACCTTTTCTTTTTAGGATGACTTTTTTTTTTTTTTTTTA
>JADBJO010000457.1:62500-70000 GCA_016801955.1 Conus betulinus
CGGGGGGATGGGGGGGGGGGGGGGTACGTTGGGGTGGGGGTGTGGGGGGAAGCGGGATTGGTCAGGACAAAGGTTAGTAGCGGTTGGTGAGCGGAATGGCGTGGAGAGGGGAGGGGATGGGGGATAGGAGGGAGGGGGAGGGACAGTAAGTGTGGGGAAAACCAGCACGATCTGGGAATTTGGCGTCTGGTTCAACAGGAACCGTACGTTTGGTGTTCACGTGCTCTTGGGTGAGGATGGGGTGAGGTAGGATGGGGGATGAGGGGGTCGGTGGGGGGGGGGGGTGCTGACAATGCGAGAGATGGGGGGGGGGGGGGGGGGAGAGGGAGATGATGATGATGATGGTGGTGGTGATGATGATGATGATGATGATGATGGTGATGATGAGGAGGATGATGATGATGATGGATGAAACTAACAGCTAAGCAAATACGTACTTGCTTTTTTTTTTCCATACTGACTACTAATACGAGAATGTTACGTACGTACGTACATACATACATAGATAGATACATACTTACATACATACATATTTGCGTACATGCATACATACCTACATTAATACTTACATACACACATACATGCACACACATAAATACATACATGTGTGCATACATATACATATGTACATATGACCAAAGAATTGTTTCTAAGCCACATAGTTCTTCATCACCATTACGATCATGAAGAATCTCCACGGCCTAAACATTATGAAACAGAAAGGAGAACACGAAATATGTTTTCGTCAACAATCGCGTGTGACGAGTACCATCTAGTGTTTAAACTATTCTCACAGAATACACAACCAGATGTGAACAACAATTTGACGACTGTAATTGAGAGAGGGACAACGTCAAAAGGTGCGGGCACGCGCGCGCACGCACGCACGCACACACACACACACACACACACACACACACACACACACACACACACACATGGACGCGCGCGCGCGCGCGCGCGAGAGAGAGAGAGAGAGAGAGAGAGAGAGAGAGAGAGAGCCAGAGACAGAGACGGTCAGACAGGCAGCCAGAGACAAAGAGAAAGAAAGAGAGACAAAGAAAGACAGAGACAGACAGAGATCCACTGAGTTCAACAGTCACGAGCAAAAGATAGGATACTAACCCTGAACGGAAAAGAGGGAAACAAGTCAAATACTGGATGACTGACCCTAGTTCCAATCTCAGCAACAAACTAGACGATAGGCTAACCTGCCTCCCTCTCGCATGGAAACACCTAACACAAAAAAGATCTCATTGCTTCAGAAGACCTCCACAACGTGTGTGTGTGTGTGTGTGTGTGTGTGTGTGTGTGTGAGAGAGAGAGAGAGAGAGAGAACTAGAGAGAGAGAGAGAGAGAAGCAGAAAGCCAACTAGCTAGGAGGGGGCGACCATCCGCCATGTCAGCTAGAATTATTCCCCCTCTGTTGATTGACTTTACTTATTTGTTGACCGATTTATTCGATTTTCGGAATAGTCAACTCTTAACAGATTCAGTTTTATTTAGCTGGTGAAATCAACACTTAAGTAATTTACAGCTTCTGTTAATTTTTGGTTTTCATTTAGTAAATTAGTCAGTCAGTTAGGTGATTGGTTTATTCCCTTGGCTAATATTATTAGCCATGCCCACACTGTCATTATCTTCCCACTCTCCCGTCCCCTGTCCCCATCCTTCCATTATTCTTCTCTCTCTCTCTCTCTCTCTCTCTCTCTCTCTCTCTCTCTCTCTCTCTCCCTCATTCTCTCTCTCTCTCTCTCTCTCTCTCTCTCTCTCTCTCTCTCTCTCTCTCTCTCTCTCTATATATATATATATATACCTATATGTGTGTGTGTGTGTGTGTGTGTGTGTGTGTGTGTGTGTGTCCCATTTGTTACCCCCTGCTATATTCAAACCCCCTCCCTGTCTTTTCTTTCTACCAAGCGAAGATAACTCTGATCACAACTTCCTGCCGTCAGCGGAACAGCCTCTGCTCATCACAGCTAAGTTCATAGTGTGTATTCTTGTTTGGCACGAAGTCAGGAGGAGAAATTCGTCACTGCCGTGTGTATTCTTGTTTGCCACGACGTCAGGAGAAATTCGTCACTGCCGTGTGTATTCTTGTTTGCCACGACGTCAGGAGAAATTCGTTACTGCCGTGTGTATTCTTGCTTGCCACGACGTCAGGAGAATTCGTCACTGCCTGTGTGTATTCTTGCTTGCCACGACGTCAGGAGAAATTCGTCACTGCCGTGTGTATTCTTGCTTGCCACGACGTCAGGAGAAATTCGTCACTGCCGTGTGTATTCGTGTTTCGCCACGACATCAGGAGAAATTCGTCACTGCCGTGTGTATTCGTGTTCGCCACGACGTCAGGAGAAATTCGTCACTGCCGTGTGTATTCTTGCTTGCCACGACGTCAGGAGAAATTCGTCACTGCCGTGTGTATTCGTGTTCGCCACGACGTCAGGAGAAATTCGTCACTGCCGTGTGTATTCTTGTTCGCCACGACGTCAGGAGAAATTCGTCACTGCCGTGTGTATTCGTGTTTGCCACGACGTCAGGAGAAATTCGTCACTGCCGTGTGTATTCGTGTTTGCCACGACGTCAGGAGAAATTCGTCACTTGCCGTGTGTATTTTTGTTTGCCACGACGTCAGGAGAAATTCGTCGCTTTCATGTGTATTCTTGTTTGCCACGACGTCAGGAGAAATTCGTCGCTTTCATGTGTATTCTTGTTTGCCACGTCTTCAGGAGAAATTCGTCGCTTTCATGTGTATTATTCTTGTTTGCCACGACGTCAGGAGAAATTCGTCACTTTGCCGTGTGTATTTTGTTTGCCACGAGTCAGGAGAAATTCGTCACTGCCGTGTGTATTCTTGTTTGCCACGACGTCAGGAGAAATTCGTCACTGCCGTGTGTATTCGTGTTGCCACGACGTCAGGAGAAATTCGTCACTTTGCCGTGTGTATTCTTGCTTGCCACGACGTCAGGAGAAATTCGCCGCTTTCACTTGTATTCTTGCTTGCCACGACGTCAGGAGAAATTCGTCGCTTTCGTGTGTATTCTTGTTTGTCACGACGTCAGGAGAAATTCGTCGCTTTCACTTGTATTCTTGCTTGCCACGACGTCAGGAGAAATTCGTCGCTTTCATGTGTATTCTTGTTTGCCACGACATGAGGAGAAATTCGTCGCTTTCACTTGTATTCTTGCTTTGCCACGACGTCAGGAGAAATTCGTCGCTTTCATTTGTATTTTTTTGCCACGACGTCAGGAGAAATTCGTCGCTTTCATGTGTATTCTTGTTTGCCACGACGTTAGGAGAAATTCGTTGCTTTCATGTGTATTCTTGTTTGCCACGACGTTAGGAGAAATTCGTCACTGCCGTGTGTATTCTTGTTTGCCACGACGTTAGGAGAAATTCGTCGCTTTCATGATGATGTTATATCCCAGTTCCCTTCATTCATCGGCCTTGTATCCCTTCAAATCTGAAATAAATATTAGCGAACCGCCAAGAGAAACGTGGACAAACGAGTCACAAGACAAAACATGACGCGTTTTTCGATTTCTTAGGTCTTTTTCAGGCAAGACACAAATAGGACAATGAAAATGAACGAGTCTGTTTGATTCAACGCCTACCTTGCGCTGAAGAGAACAAAGCTAAGTGAGAAATTCGTTCGTTTTCATCGTCCTATTTGTTTGTGTCTTGCCTGAAGAAGACCTAATAGGTCGAAACGTGTCGTGTTTTGCCTTGTGACTCGTTTGTCCACGTTTCTCTTGGCGGTTCGCTAACATATATTAAGATTTTGTTTAGATTTCCGCCTGCAGTCGTTTTTCTTTGCAACTTGTATCCCTACCTAGCCGGGTGGAGCTTGAACCGTAAACACCGTAAACCGTCAAAGTCTGCAAAGAGGTCAACTAAGATTAGAAAGGATATTAACAACGTCACCTGTCACGTTCTATGTGTCCAGCAGAAGAATGAAGCAATCCAAGAAAAAAAAAAGGGAGGGGAGGGGGGGGGGGGGGGGGGGGGCCAAAAGAACAGTCTACGAGTTATACTGAAGAAAGGCAATTTTATGGAGCATCCATGATCAGCCATTAACAGCAAAACCAAAACTTGAAAAGTCAGCAGCAGCTTCTCAACTTTTCCCAAGAAGGTCTCTTTACTCAAGATTGTTCACAGAATAATAAGGAGAAAGACAAAGAAAAAAAAATGAACAATTCTTTGGTCACATTCGTAACACTGATTTACATTCTGCAGACAACAGGTAAAATACACATGATTGGCAGAGAGAGAGAGAGAGGAGAGAGAGAGAGAGAGAGAGAGAGAGAGAGAGAGAGAGAGTGTGTGTGAGTGTGTGTGTGTGTGTGTGTGTGTGTGTGTGTGTGTGTGTGTGTGTGTGTCACGAACGTTAACATAATTTGGTTTTGAATGGTTCTGTACAATTTCCACTGGGGCTGAGTCTGGCGTCATTATACCAGTTCTACTAGAGGGCTGTAATGATATCGATAATGATATAATGTATAAAGTATAGTGCATTTCTAGTTCATACAAACATCGGCTGGTATGGGAGCAGCAGTAACCACCAACTGCATTCATGGTTTAGCATTGACACCCCCGCCGCTGGTAAAATGGAAAGACGGGGATACCCATTTCAAGAAAACAGGAGAAGAGGACCTCCCTTGCACTACACCATTCTACCAGAACGACAACACATTGAGATAGGCAGCGAAATGTTTTTGTTTCCTTTTTTGTAGTTTTTTTTGCTTGTTTGTTTGTTTTGTTTTGTTTTTACCTCGGTTGCCACATGATTCAAAATAACAAATTCGACGGTTGATCGGTGCCCTAACCAACTGAGAGGACGAGGGCACCCGCCGCAACCACCGAGAAACACCATGGACTACAGCATAGCGAGAATGCCTTCAATACAGGAAAGACCAGTGGAACTCGCCGACCATTGTATGATCGGCAGTTACTTAACATTGGTTCTGACTTCATTTTCCCATACAGTCCTTCGAATGAGACTATAAACCGAGGTTCCATGTGTGAACGCACGCACATCTTGCACACATGTAAAATCCCATCACCAACTTTCGGAAGAGGAGGCCAGTTTGGCCGTTGATATGGATGACACGTTACATATAGCATGCACCTTCCCTGAGCTGGAGTATGGCTGCTTAATGGCGGGATAAAAAAAAAAACAAAAAAAAAAGGTCATACACACAAAAGTGTCAGAATCTTCAACTCGATGAAAGTGGACACTCAAAGAAAGAAGAAGGTACCATTCAACAATGTGAGTAAATCCAACAGGTAGCCTGTCCTGTCCGGCGAAAACCCCCACTGAGTTTCGAATTACATGACGACAGATCGTGACTTCCTGTTGAGACAGGTAATGTTAGCGGTTAGGCTGGTTTTAAAAGGAGAGAGAGAGAGTCGTGACATCCTGTCTCAAGAGAGAGAGAGAGAGAGAGAGAGAGAGAGAGAGAGAGAGAGAGAGAAGAAGAAGAAGAAGAAGAAAATTTCGCATTTTCCCCCGGACTACATAATATAACCCTTAGCGAGTTTCGGTTTCAGTTTCAGTGTCATCAAGGAGGTGTCGGTGCGTGCGGACTGGTCCATATGCGCTACACCACATCTTCAAAGTTTTGAGACCACATTGCGGCAGGCCAGGATTTACAGCTGTGGCATAAATGAATAAATGAATAAAATAAAAGGATTAAAGATGATGGTCTCATTTAATACAACTCAGCAGATGCTTAGCCCAATATGCTGTTCAGACCTGGAAATACCTACCTAATCATCAGTCATGACTCGGCAGAAATCCGCCCGGCGAAAGTGGACGCCCATCCTTAGTCCCCTCAGCAGTAAATCGATGTCATTCAGGCGAGACACCCCTGATAGGGCCCTTTGCGGTCAGCTGGGCTATGGACAAAATTCAGGCGGGAGGGAGGGCAGAACCAAGGGGAAGATAAAGTAGGGCAGGAAGAGGGATGGACGTCGCTTCACTTCATGCCGTGCCCCCTCCGACAGTTCAACGCCCTTACGGCAGCTAGTTTACGAGACTTCAACCTTCAGCCTTTTGATGACACAGAGAAACGAACCAACCAATGACAAACCAACCAACCAACCAGCCAACAACCAACCAAACAACCACCAGCCAACGGCAAACCAACCAACCAACCAACGACAAACCAACCAACCAATGAACCAGCGACAAACCAACCAACCGACCAACCAGCAATAAACTAACCAACCAACCAGCGATAAACCAAACAACAACCAACCAGCGACAAACCAGCCAACCAACCAACCAGCCAATGACAAACCAACCAACCAGCCAATGACAAACCAACCAACCAGCCAATGACAAACCACCCAACTGACCAGCGACAAACCAACCAACAGCAACAAATCAACCAACCAACCAGCGACAAACCAACCAACCGACCGGTGACAAACCAGCCAACCAGCAACAAACCAACCAACCCAACCAGCGAAATACCCACCAACCAGCCAATGGCAAACCAACCAACCAGCCAACCAACGACAACCAAAACAACCAACCAACCAACCTGGCGACAAATCAACCAACCAACCAACCAGCGACAGACCAACCAACCAACCAGCCAGCAACAAAACCAACCAACCAACTGGCGACAAACCAAACCAACCAGCGACAAACCAATCAACCAACGAACTGGCGACAAACCAACCAACCAGTGACAAACCAACCAACCAACCAGCGGCAAAACAACCAACGAACCATCCGGCGACAAACTAACCAGCCAGCCAGCGACAAACCGACCAGCCAACCAACCAACCAGCGGCAAACCAGCCAACGAACCATCCAGCGACAAACTAACCAGCCAGCCAGCGACAAACCAACCAGCCAACCAACCAACCAGCGACAAACCAACCAACCAACCAACCGGCGACAAACCAACCACCCAACCAACCAGCGGCAAACAACCAACGAACCATCCAGCGACAAACCAACTAACCAAGCAGCCAGCGACAAACCAACCAAACCAACCAACCAGTAAGCATGGTGGGGTGAAACCCATTCTCTTCGGCGAACGAAATAAATCCACAGCCGTGCCTGTCCCTATTGTCTGCCACCATGGACTGGTCTGTCAACGGTCGACGCTGCTCCGTGAAGCAGAACCACCGGCCAGCCCGGAGAGCTCGGTCAGCGATCCGTGACGTGCCAATCACCCGCCCCCTTTTTACCCCCAAGGTAATTAATGATTGCACGCTCAGGTGAACAAAATCATAGCGAACTCGACACGGCTTAAAATTAACACCGCGACTGTAATCGTCACCTTTCCACACTTGAAGCGGCTCCAGTGACTGTTGGGTGTGGAAGGTGGTATTGTTGTTCGCCTTGCTTTTGGCATGGACGGGCGTGTTTGGTGTCTCTCTGTCTGTCTGTTGTATCCCCGACCACCACCACCGCCCTCCTTCAACTCCACCCCATTTCCCCTCCCCGCCTTACCCTCCCCCCCCCCCCTCTCTCTCTCTCTC
>JADBJO010000457.1:72500-80000 GCA_016801955.1 Conus betulinus
TCCCGTGTTGCTGATCCGCTATTTTCGTTTTGTCTGTTTATGGTAAAATCAGTCACTTTCAGCCGGTATTAAGACAAGCGGAAGTATCTGCGAGAAAAATCACTAAGGTGAATTCCCAACGAAGGTTTTACATGTCAGTCCCCCCGACCCCCCCCCCCCCCCCCCCGCCCCCCCCCCCCTCCCCCTCTCCCCCCTCTCTCTCTCTCTGTTTGTCTCTCTCTCTCTCTCTCTCTCTCTCTCTCTCTCTCTCTCTCTCTGACACACACGCACGCAAACATATGCACACACACACGCACAACGAATAGACATACCCTGTAACATAGATATAACCTGCATTGAATATGTATCTGTGAGGGGTATGTGTATGTGTGCGTGCGTGCGTGCGCGCGCGCGCGCGCGCGCGCGCGTGTGCATGTGTGTGTGTGTGTGTGTGTGTGTGTGTGTGTGGGATGTGCCAATATGTTATCTGCATGTGTGCATGCAAGATGTCTGCGAGCATGGTGGGATGTTGAGTGATTTTTTTTTTTTTTTAGCCAGTGTTTACTTTTCTGTTCAGACCATGTTATGAGACCCAAGGTCAGTTAGGAATAGACCAAATCGGTGTCACCACTTTAGAAATAATGCCCTGTGGCGTGCCTGCACCCTACGTGAACACAGCGCAGGCTTCCAAGAGTGATGGTGCAGGATTGCTCCCAGCTGGTTTGTTCGATAGTGAAAGACAATACTTCTCTGGGTCCTCCCCGCAACTTCGGGCGTAGGCTATCTTTTTCTAGGAATAGGCGAATTGAACAACAGGGGAGCCGGGAATAGCGAATCGGGGGGTGACATCATTGTGTACGTGCGCACGCACGCGCGTGTTTGTGTATAATGAATTACTGTCTCGTCACAGCTTAGGGTACTGTTCTTGCTCCCGCGGGAATGGAATGTCAGGGGATCTTTCACAAGTAATTATATTTGCGCTTCTGGAAATTCTCGGCTCGTAATTTCTTCGTGTTTAACCGTCACTTCGACTCTGCTGTTCTTGTTATAGCTGCTTTATCTTTCTTACTGTTGTGATTTTTTTTCTTTTTTTTTTCTTTCTAATCTTGAGGTTCTTTGTCTTGTTTTCATTCTAGAAAGTCATGACACTCTTCTTTATTTTCTTTTTTTTTTTTTTTTTTTTTTTTTTTTACAGAATGTGTCATGTCGGGGGGGGGGGGGGGGGGGGGGGTGTCGTTGTTTTGCGCTACATTTATTTAAAAATCCGGCAAAGTTTTTGTGGAACTGTGCAGACCGTCCCGTGTTCACATTAGCTACCCCCAGATTTCGGGGCAGATTTACACATATGACATTAGTCTGCATGTATGTTGCACATATATTTTAAACGGTTATTTATTCATGTATTTACTTTTTTTTTATTGACTTGGGGTACAGAATGAAGCCGAGCGACAGGCGACTTGAGGATGGCAATGGACCAGTAATTGTGTTCCTAGTTTGTGCTTTGTATTTTGTAAGTGGTTACATTATGTTTTCGGCTAATTTATTGTTGTTGTTGTTTCAGAGGAGAGAGAGAGAGTGTGTGTGTGTGTGTGTGTGTGGGGGGGGGGGGGGGGGGGGAGTTATTTCATACAGAAGACGATTCTCTCTCTCTCTCTCTCTCTCTCTCTCTCTCTCATTAAAGAGTTGCTACACCTGACCATTCCATAATAAAAATCGTTGATACACTATCCAACAACAACAACAACAACAAAAAGTGTACTGGAAAAATAAGCCACGTGTTCAATAAATGTACATCCGAGTACATATTTCACTGACACAAGCAATTTGCAGCTTTCCCATCTGTTTGAATCCTGCTCTAAGATCAATGGACCTTGAACGCAAAGCCGTTTTATCCACTAAGAATAAAGATTAATAGATGTGCACTAGGTTGTATCTTTCTGAAAGTAATGATGCACTCGTGCAAATATGGCGGAAGGTACATACCAAGTGTGATCATAAACTCCCAAACCATGTGGCTTTAGAAAACTAGATAAATAAGTTATAAGCTGAATATGCCAGCCTCGAGTATGGCTAACAGAGAGAAAACAAAATTCACATGCTGATTTCACCTGTGGACTTCAGGTTTACAGCCGATGCCGATAATTATTCACGATTATATTACAGCCGCAAACGCGAAATCTCATATCGTAGGCGTTTTAAAAAAAGCACTTACACTCAGCCTGGTTCAACTGGGGGCCCTGTGATTTTTATGCCGCGCAGGCCGGAAGTGTTTTATGCAGGGAGAAGACTGTATTGGCAATGCGAAATGATAAATCTGTAATGGATGGCGCCATTTTCGCGCTGCGAGTTTTTACGACCATAATCTTTCAGCTTGTTTACGTTACGACGCTGAGTTTGGTGGGCGTGTGTGTGAGTGGAGTGGGACGAAGGAGTGGGGAAGGCGACAAGCCGGCAGAAGTGATAAACGGAAAGCGAGAGAGAGGAAAGAAGATCGAAATTCGTTTTTATAGCGCAGCTGACGACTGAGGCCCATCTGGGCTACGAGCAAGTTAAAAACAGAAATATGTACAGTATTGTTCCACCTGTCCCCCAGTCTCTCGATCTAGTTGATAGAGAACTTCGTTAAATCGGTCTTTAAATTGATGCATCGACTTGCTTTTGAATTTTAATCTAGGTATTTTCATGCTTAAGTGCCTACAGCAATTTCCAGATTAAAATTCTAAAGCAAGCCTACAGTAGACCGCTGTCAATGGAAATGGGGAGATTAGAATTCAAAAACAAGCTTACAGTAAGCCACTATCGATGAAAGTGGTGAGATTAAAATTCAAAAGCGAGCCTGCTTAAGCCCCTGTCGATGAAAATGCCTAAATTGAAATTCAAAAGCAAGTCCCTATCAATGAAATTATCAAGACTGAACACATCAAAAGCAAGCCCACAGTAAGCCACTATCAATGAAAATGCCAAGATTGAACGTTTAAAACAAGCCTACAGTAAGACCATATCACTGAAAATGGTGAGATTAAAATTCAAAAGCAAGCCTACAAGTACGCCCCTAGGCCTATCAATGAAAATGTCAAGACTTAAATTCAAAAGCCAGCCTACGTTAGGCCCTTGTCAATGAAAATCACGAGGTTAAAATTCTAAAGCAAGTCAGCTCATTTACCTAATGACCAATCTGACACAAAGCCTACCGTTAGGATCGACACAAGTGGACAGATCGCTTCACTCTTTCTCATCCGAATCTGTTGGTTTCACGTTTTGTCTGTCAGCAAACTACTTATTCTATTTCAACAAAACGTGGTGGAGAAATGAAACATAGCCCATAGACAAACCCGCACTTTTCTCTTCATTCCTTTTCAATAGAGAAGTCCCCGTAAACAGCCAAGCCTAGATCGGGAATATTGTATACACACCGATCTACCACTCTCTGGATTGTTAAAAATCTCTCTCTCTCTCTCTCTCTCTCTCTCTCTCTCTCTCTCTCTCTCTCTCTCTCTCTCTCTCTCTTTTTGGATATGTGCACATGTGTTCTCCACATGCGCGCGCACGCCCGTCCGTCGTCGCATGCGAGCTTGCGCGTGCGCTCATACTGTGCGTGTACCGTACGTGCACGCACCCAGAACGTCCTCGCATCTGTAAATGGTTCGCGATGTTTATGCGCTTTGAAAACAGCACGGGCGATTTTAAAGTCATGGTAATCGTTTCGCTCTCGTTAGGCCGCTGAATTCTATTGTCTTCTCCATGATACTGCTTTATAGCAGCAACCACTTGCAACTGTCGAACCCGACCCTTATTTCTTTGGTTCGTTGGTTATCATTGGTGTAAGTCTAATTTAGTGCCCCCACCCCCCACCTCTGCTCTCCACCTCCACTCTCTCTCTCTCTCTCTCTCTCTCTCTCTCTCTCTCTCTCTCTCTAGTTGCCATGGTCTTTATAAATAAATATCTGTGTCTTTGTTCTCTTCTCTCTCTCTCTCTCTCTCTCTCCTCTCTGTTGTTTTTGCTACTGCAGCAGCCGCTCTCATTTTCAACGATTTTACGTTTCTCGTTCAAGCAGTTCAAACTTAACGTGGTGGTTGTTGCCGCTTCAGCGCTTACCGTTGTTTACTGTCTTCAACAAATTATCACAATGTTTACGTTTCAATCTGGTGGTGTTGTTGTTGTTGTTGTTGTTTGGCACAGTATGACTAGAAGCTGACAGGATTTCAATCAGCCACCGTTTTAATGTGGTCGGGTTTTGGTGTGATATGTACACGTGGCATGTTATGAGTGAGACTTTACTGTTCACACCTCCACGGCTGTCCCGTCGGAATACCGGAAGCTCGATCAGTAGGTCAACAAGTAGTTCCCCCACCTTCAGGAGATTCTGTGCTGCTAACTTCTCTTATCTGTCTTTCTCTTCGACACTGTGTGTGTGTGTGTGTGTGTGTGTGTGTGTGTGTGTGTGTGTGTGTGTGTGTGTGTGTGAAGTTTTGTCAGTTGTCTGTCTTTGTGGATCAATCTCTTGTCTGTAATCTGGGAAACTCCTTTGCACCTTTCTCCTGGCCACAATTTATGACTTGCCTTTTTCTCTGCAGTATGCCCAGTAGGTGGGCGGTGATAGCTGCACACACTGTGACGGACATCATCATTCACAGTCATCTCTCCATTCTGCGGCGTTTAGTTGCCGGTAAGGCTTTTGATATGTCTTGTAACCTTTCAGTGTTTCTCATTGTTTTTGTTTGTGTTGTTTTGTCGTTGTTGTTGATTTAAACCTGGTTTTCAGAATCAAACAGAATGGCTAGTCCTCTCAGCAATGTTTATGATTCTTATCAACTTTAATAATGCCAGCATTTGGCCATCATGTCATAGGCCTACATATATTGAGTTTGTTGTTGGTGTGTGTGTGTGTGTGTGTGTGGTTTTTGTTTGTGTGTTTGTTTGTGTTGTTTGTTTTTAGGATATACATTTTTTGTAGGATGTAGCTTTTTTTTTTCAATGAACCTTTTTTCCCGTGTGAGTTCGACAGCCCTAAAAGAACCTGCCTATGTTCAGTTGGGTTATAATGATGAAAATTACAACTTCAGCTTCCACGACGTACGATCTTCACACATTCATCACAACAAGTGTCGGGTTCATTTTCAACATCCAATACCCAGTAGTAGTGGGATTATCTAAACAAAACTCTGTAGGGAGAGAACTAAACAAAATTTTGTAGACGTTGAGATGAAGAAAAGGAAAGGGTTTGGGGGGGGGGGGGGGGGGGGCGGGGGGGGGGGGGGGGGGGGGGGGGGGGGGGTTGGGAGAGCAGGACTGGCCACATGCTACGAAAGCCTCTTACCGTCCAACATCACTAGACAGGCACTCGACTGGAAACCACCGCCATTAACCCTTGGGGAAAAAAGAAAGGTGGGGCGACCTCGGCAGACATGGCGTCAGGGCATGGATTCCGAAGTGAAGGCAGACGGAATGACATGGGCCCAGCTGACGAGGTCAGCCCAGAACCCAGTCCCTGGGGAGAATATCGCCGCTGCGTTGTCATTCTTCTGGGAAGTTACAGGCTTAAAATCAAGTATATCAAAGGTGGAGTGGATTTTAAACGCAAAAGAAAACAAAAACTGAATCAGGGACTTGACCGTTTAACGTTTAACTCTCTCTCTCTCTCTCTCTCTCTCTCTCTCTCTCTCTCTCTCTCTCTCTCTCTCTCTCTCTCTCTCTCTCTGTACTAGCGCGTATGTGTGCAGCATGGGCAAATATTTCCAAGTGCATGCCCAATCTTGCCGTGTCGTTTTGGTTTCATACGCTTCCCACAGAAACGGAAGTAAAGAAACATAACCATGAAAAACCGGAGCCATTACTGTTGTGTGATTTTTAGATAACTTCCAAAGGCTAAATTACCCATGTGTATTTTAAGACCAGATCCTAACATGCTCAGTGGACTGTTACAGCATTTATGATAGTGGAAGTTGGAGACTGGGATCTGGACTTTACATGTCGATAAAAACGCGAGCAGCAAAGAACTACTTGGTTGTGTTGCATGTCAAAGGGCACCCTAGTATGCCGGTGAAATAATCAGTAATATATCAGCACATACATGAGGCTGTCAAGGACAAGTTACACGCGCCCGTGCGCGTACACACACACACACACACACACACACACACACACGCACACACACGCACACACATACACACACGCGCGCGCGCGCGCTTTTTCGTCTACCCACTCACGGCCGCCCGGATGGATGTCCGCTAACTTCCGTTCTATCCACCTTCTCTAAAACACCTATGGATCCACCATCAGAGAGAGAGAGAGAGAGAGCGAGAGAGGGTGCGGCCTTACAGCGAGAGTTTGTTTGTGATGCACTATGCAAGGGAGAGAAACGCAGCTTGCGCCTCAAGTGCTTTTGGTAGTTGTCCACCTTCTTCAAAAACATAACGGCAGCTTACGCTGAGTCATTCATTTCAATGAGGAATTTCGGAGTTTTATTTCCTGATTTTTATTTGTCAAAAATGGAGCAGATCAGTAACTTTCTAAGAGATTGTGATCAGTTTGGAAGTTTGTCATGTAAATTGAAAGATTCCAATCTGATTATAATCTTATGCCACGTTAAACAGTTTAGAACCGTGTAGGGTAAGTCAGTATTTTTTTTTTTCAGGCTGCTGCTGTGCTGATCATCTGTGTATGTGTGGTGTGTGTGTGTGTGTGTGTGTGTGTGTGTGTGTGTGTGTGTGTGTGTGTGTGTGGGTCGCGCGCGCGCGCGCGCATAACACTTCGAATACATTTGAAGAGTATACTCACAGAACACAAACACAATGACACTCACATACTACACACACACACACACACACACACACACACACACACACACACACACACACACACACACGCACATACACACACGTGCACAGGCATGTCGCCCGCTGGTTACAAAACGTTCAAATCCAATTTAAAGGAGGCGATTTACGGAAAGAATGCTCAGTTGATCTACCGTTCTTACACTTAAATCCCATAATTTAAGTGAAACTGGAATATTCTACGATGACTTTGTTATTTTTAAACTTTTTTTTTAACATTTCATACAATTTATGCCTTATTTATCTTTTTTTTTTCCTAATATATATATATATATAGTGTATATAGATATAGAGAGAGAGAGAGAGAGAGAGAGAGAGAGAGAGAGAGAGAGAGAGAGACTTTTTTTCCCCCAGTTACATATGAAATAATTTCTTTAATTTTTTACGTGCTGACATAAAGAAAAGATTCTTACGATGAACAGTGACAGTGCAGACAAATATCAAGTTATAAAAATATATTTTCACCTCAAATGTCAGATAATGACATTCGGAGAAAGCAAACTATAAAGACAAAATTCAGTTTCATATTGATCCAAGATGACTTAAGTCGCGGACAGCGTGTAAAATAGAAATGACAGAAGACAGAGTATTTATAATTAATATTACCCCTTACTGTGTAATATGATATGGGAACCGTTTTGTTCGGTAGCTTGCGTAATTCGTTTTCACCAAGCATAAACATTTCTC
>JADBJO010000457.1:87500-117500 GCA_016801955.1 Conus betulinus
AACTAAGTGATAGGCAATTACAAGAGGTTGAAGTGCTTTTGCAAAATACTAAATTATCAGATATATAGACTGGCTGGCTGGCTGTCTCTTTCTCCCTCTCTGTGGTCTCTCTCTCTCTCTCTCTCTCTCTCTCTCTCTCTCTCTCTCTCACACACACACACACACACACACACACACACACACACACACACACACACACACACACACACACACATCGCACACACATACACACTCTCGCACATGGATATCTCTCTCTCTCGCTCTCTCTCTCTCTCTCTCTCGCTCTCTCTCTGTCTTTCACCATGCGCGCGCACGCACACACACACACACACACAACACACACACACACACACACACAGTCTTTAACACCCATGCTCCAACCCAGGTTCCAAAGTGCCCTATACAAGTCATATGATTTTCAGTACCCCTTCATTCCACTGCTGAAAACTATTTTGCCATAAGATTAGACTGCTGCTCTCACAATTTGTGGATATTATAGCTATGAACTAAGAGTAAAGGTCCAGACCTTTAAGTGAACACTCAGCATTTTAGCTTGTTTGCTATCGCAAGTGTTAGCTATGATGAAAAATTGAAAAGAAAAAAAAAGGAAGAAAAAGGAAAGGTGGTGCTGCCTGTCTGCTCTGTTGCCTTAGGGGGTTTTTTTTTGTGCCTAAAATCATGATCTTTAAATCATATCTACAGTTGTGTGTATGTTTGAGTATTACTGTATGTGTGCATATGTCTGTGTGTTTTGCATTATGTAGATTTATAAATTTGGTATTTGGCAAAAGAAAGTCTTGCTCTTGCAGGTGCTTAATTATCAGGGTTCTCCACACTGCATTATTGCTTCATATGTGCAAAGAAATTGGCTAATACATTTCAGAGTTTTAGAATGAGAGTTGAAACATGTAACAAATGTTTGCCTGTAAGTAGGTCTACATATATTGCATCCATTTTGACTAGCTCATACAAGAGCTTTAACCTCAACCAAAGTTTAGAACATTCCATTTGAAATATGCCCTTCTCAGTAGTGTACAAGTGAATGTGCAAATGCATCAGGTTGAAAGGTTTTTGGAATCAAGAAGCAGGTGATTTGGATGTGATTAAAGGAAATTGATTGACCATCTACTCGCTTTTTCTTTAATGCCATCTTTGAGAGGCAGCATATCAAAAAATGCTGGAAAGCATTTGCATGAAGATCATAAGCTTTGTGAAGAAGCAGCATATATATGCAAGCAGTGAAGAAAGCTAGTTAAAGACCAAGGGAAGGCTTGATGTAGAATCTGTGACATGTCTGTCCATCTCTCAGATTGGTGTTGTTGATTGGAATGGCTTTCCTGACACTTGTGAAGGTGAAAACACATGGTGCACAACCATTGTCAAATCAAAGTAAAACCATCAGTCATGCTGAAAGCAGACTCTTTCTTAAGATGGAAGAGAGGGATGCACTGGCAATGAGCACAGTAGCTCAGTGATGGCTTCTGTTAATTCTTGTTTGTTTGTTTTTTTTAACTCATAAATCCATATGCAATATATTAGACTGTGATTGCTTATTAAGATTTAACCCAAAACATGGTTTCCATGATTTTACCTTGGTTTTGAACAAGGGAACGACAGGTGCAGCCTGAATGAAAGTAGGACATACACATATTGATAATTATGGAAACAAGTGTAAGCAAGTGTTCAGAGTACTGCACCATGCAAACTGTTGCAAGCCTCAGCCACATGCTAGCAACTGGAAAAGTACTGCCAAACATGAAATTGCTCATTCAGAAATACCAGCTGAATAGGACTGTACATATCTTGGAAACTGTGGAGTTTTACTGAAAAATTGTAGAGAATCTCATGGAAAAGCAAATATATATACACCACTTAAGATGAATTTAGTAGATGGGTAGATTATTTGTGCTAGAGAGAAAAGACTGTGCACAAGGTTTTTCAGGACTCAGATGCTTCACTTCAGCAGCAGCATCAGTTAGTTTACACATCATCAAAATGTGTTACTTAAGTTTCATATTAGTTTATGTAGCTTTCAGCATATTCTGTTCAACTTTCAAGTGAAAATGATTGATACAGAGAAATGGGTACAGGTGTTTGTCAGTGTTCTTATAATGCACAGCTGGCCTTTACACAAGAGATTGACATGCTGAGTTTCACACAGGGGGACCCAGGGATCCACATTGTTTTTGCTCATAAGAGCGGTCCTTTTTTCTGTCACTTTATTCCAAGTCAGAAATTGCAAGCTGTCAAGAGATGCATGTGTTTGATTTTGCTGGCAAGTGTGGTTTCAATCTCAGGAGTTGTAGCTCCTGATATTGCATTCTCCCAGACTGAGTCTTCACAGCACTCGGGGGGAAAGAAGCAGTCATGGCTTTGCTTCAGTGGCTTAGAACTAAAAGCGCGTTCGCTGGAGGAGAGTTGTACCCAGCCTCATTGAAGAGATCGTCAAACACACACACACACACACACACACACACACACACACACACACACACACACACACATATCCCTCATGCCTACTGATCTAGGTAATTTATAGATGTTCTGTCTAATGCACACACAAGCACAAGCATAAATGCCTAGGTTGTGGGACCTGCCCCTTTTCCAAGCCACAGCAAAAACTTAAATGTTAACTCCAGTTGTTGTGTCTATGATAAGTTTATGTAGTAAAGGAGGCATGTGTTTCCAAATTCACACACAACACACACACACACACACACACACACACACACACACACACACACACACACTGATAAAAATTTTTGTTTGTGTGTGTGTGTTTGCTATTAAAGAAAAAAAATGTCTTCATAGAGAATTCAGTTTAAAACTATCAGCCCCTTCCTCCATTTCCACTCCAACTAACAGTTAAATTAATCAGACATGCCTACCCTTTTCGTGAAATTAGTTTCACATGGGTCGCACTACCAGACAAGCCAACCACTATTTTTCAGCAGAATTTGTTCTGCTTTGGCTTCTCTTCATTAGCTATTCCACTTAAAAAAGAAAAAAAATCCACTAAAGGGTTGTGTGTGTGTGTGTGTGTGTGTGTGTGTGTGTGTGTGTGTGTGTGTGGTTTTATATCAGATTAATTTTGATGTTCATTCGTATTCATCTTGCAAAAATCTGTATAGCTACTGGCTGTATCACCCATGATTGACATTTGACAGCAAGTCGGAAACTGCCAATTTGTTTCAGCCAAAAACAATCATGGGGATTGGGGTGACAGGGAAAGGTGAAACAGAACTTGCCATGCATTTCAAATTATTGTGTCTCAAGAAATCCCACTTTCACGGAGCAGAAAAACAAAGATCGCCAAAAATGTCTGTTTGCTGGAAGTCAAGGGAGCATCTACTCAGTCAAAATTAGAATTTTTAAAGGAGGCAGAGGTTTGCTGTTTTGTTTACTTTCAGTTGTTTGTTTGGGGGGGGGGGGGGCATGATAGAATATGGTTTGGACAGTCACCAGTCAAAGTAAAGATAGGTTATTCCATGGAAATGGGAAAAATAATGTGAAAAAAGTGATCCATCACAGAATTTTTTGTTATTTTTAGGACAGACTTGTTAAGATTGTTCAGTGTAATTTGCATTAGTGTATATTACATAGCCAGTGAGTAACAGTTGATAGCTGGTCAGAAGGTTCCTTTGCCTCACCTCTCCATCAGCATGGGGAAGCACCTGGTTGACTGGTAATGTGGTGCCATTAACCGAGGTTGAAACTAGGGGGGGGAAAAAAGCCATACTGAAGTTTCAGTCCAAGTACTGCAGAGTACCAAATGAAGGATCACGCAACGGTCTGTCGCAAAAGTGTCAGTGTGTTTACTTCATTTAAGAAAAAATCACAATGTATGGAGCAGATCTGTGTTCATTGTCTCATGAACTCTGTTACATCATGTAGCTGTAAAGGTTAATCTGAAGCTCTGCTGCTGCTTCCCCCCCCCCCCCCCCCCCCTCCCCCCCTGATGGCGCTGTACTAAAGAACTCTTTCGAAGATTGCAGTCTTGGAAGTAGCCAGAATACAGATATTTTCCAAGTGTTGGATGCAGCATTAGATTGAACCAAGTGCTGCAAAAATTGTTCTGGAGTCTCCTGCTGCTGTCGCAGAGACTAGAATATATATTGAAAAAAAAATGTAGGCGTCTGTTTTCTGAAAAAAAAAAAAAAAAAAAAAAAGGAAAAAAAAACCTCTTTATGTAGGAGTCTGTTTTCTGATGGGTTTACATGCAGTGTACAGTCTGATGTCTTCTCCCACTGTCCTGAAGACTAAAATGTTCCAGATTGACCCAAAGACTAAAAGGTTATTGTCCCCAAAGCCTGAAACGTTCAAGGGGGAAAAAATGAAAGCTTTTCAAAATGAGTCATGTTAAATCTTTATGGAGAGGCTTCTTTGCACTGTCAGTATTGTGTCAGTATTGACATATTGGAAAGAAGATTGACAGTTTGCTGCAGAACATGAGAAATGCAAAAAGTTGAGTGGATGCTTTGAAACATGAACATTTTCTGTTGTGTGTTTTTTTTTTTTTTTTTTGGGGGGGGGGGGGGGGGGGGGGGGGGGGGGGTTGTTTTGTTTTTTTTGTCTGTCGCCAGACAGAAAAGAAAAAAATGATAGAAAATGTGATAAGGAATTCTGATAGAAATGAGAAAGATTTATGTTTGGTACAATGCAGTTTCATTTTTCCTTCAACTTTAATTTGCTGTTCCAGGTCTTTTCAGGGCTTGTCTAGGGAAAGCCTGATATGTCTTAGGATTATGACATTTTGTGAGTGTATAAAGTACTCAGTATTAGGTTTTCAGGTTCACATTGTGAATTAAATTTAGTTCGTTATAATTTGCATGGTATTTTGCCACATCAAGAAAGACCTTTAGAACTTTAGTAATACTATTTTTTTTGCATAGTATTTTGTGGCCCCAAGAAAGACTTTTAGAAAGAATTTGTGAGAAATAAAGATGAATGCATCTTCATAAGTGAAGAATTTAGACAGGGAGGTGATGACACCTTTCTTTGCAAATTAGTTTGTTGTGTCATTTGAATCACCATTAATTTTGTCAAGAACTAAATGGATTTAATTTGATGTTGTTGGTGATATTTCTACAAAATCATATAATTCTCTGTATCATTAATCAGATATGGCACACACACACACACACACACACACACACACACACACACACACACACACACACACACACACTTTTTTTTTTTTTTTTTTTTTTTTTAAATACATACGGTGGCAAACTCAGTACAATGAACCAATCCTCAAGAATATAAAGGTGTGAATTCTCACTTCTCAGTGCCTTTAATTGTATTCTGTCACACATTGTAGTATTTTCTTTCTTTGGTTTCCTTCTTCATCTCAAACATGGCACTTCATCAAGTCATTGCAAGCATATATGTATGCAATTGTTTCTTAACACCAGAAGAAAATGTTGATGACTTCTTGAACCTTTTTTTTTTTTTTTTTTTTTTTTTTTTTTGTAAATTCTGCTTCTATAATATCAGTAGAAATGGGAGAGGCAGAGAGGAGGTTAGATGTTGAGAAACAGGTATAGTCCACCTTTAAGAGTGAGACTCGGTAATGGGGTCTATAAAGTGGATCAGGAGCTGAAGGACGTCCATATGAATGGGAAGATTTGAAGTTGTGAGCTGCTAGCGATGGGTGTGAGAGTGGTCATCAGGGAAAGGGCATAAGCTCCTACCCATAGTATTCATCATGGCACTGCTACCTTTTTTTTTTTTTTTTTTTTAGGGATTTGGCTGGAAAGTTTTAATGCGAGGTGGACTGATCTAAAGTTCAGCGATTCCTTATGCCATTTTTAGGTTTTTTTTGTTTTGTTTTTTCCATTGTTGTTTGTGTGTGTGTGTGTGTTTTAGTCCCATGTCAGGAACGTCTTCTCAGAGTCTTCCACACTCTGACAGCAAAAAGAATTTATGCATAAGACAAGACCAGTGCATTACCAAACAGTTTCTAGTGGATAACCCGTGGATATGTCCACCTCACATCATTAGAATCATTTACTGTTTGGTTTCCAATCCTTTTCTGCCAAACAGACCAGAGGAAATAAAAGACTTGTCACATATGGGTGAGGGCTTCTTTGGTTTTTTTTTTTGTTTTGTTTTTCAGTTGCAATTCCTGACTCAGAGTGAAATAGTGGGAACACAAGTGTCAAAACAAAAATGCAGAAATAGGATGCGGAATGCTATGAATTTTGCAAAGGAAGCCACTTGCTTAACACAACAATGTCTTCAGCTTAGCCTGTGATCCCCAAAATTATGAACATGAGTTGTGTAAACCTGATTCCTTTCTTTGTTCATATTTCTAATAAACCCCTCAGCATGTGAATTTAGCTTTCGGCCAGTTGGCAAACTGTAGTGGTTTTTTTTTTTTTTTTTTTTTTTTTCCATTTAAAGGTGATATTTTGCTGCGGTTTTTTGTTTTGTTGCTATTGCTTTTTTTTTTTTTCACCCAATGTGGAAAAAAGGCCTGGAATGACTGTTTTGTATGTATTACAGAGCTGATTGCAGTACAGTGAGGATTTAGAGGGAACAGTTGTCAGAGAAAGGAAGTAGTCTCTACACTTAAAGCAGAGCAGTGGCCATTCTAAAATTGCTAATGAATTCATTGAGCGATAGTGAGATTAGAACAGTTGAGTAATTGTTACTGAGCCCTTGGGTCATGATCTGTTACTTGCTTAGTTTAACGTACGTCAGCAGAAAAAGTTATGCCTGCATTGACTTTTGCTCTCTGTTTCCATTTTGCTCACCCTTTTGCTTTCAAAATGAAAACATTTTCAGATCTCAAAAAGCACACATTTTCCTGTAAATACATGAAAAGCATTTTGTCTGAAGATTGACTGCCGCAGTGCCAAATATTTGCAAACAATAACTGAACATTCATGATGGCAGTACTCATAACACATAAAGAATACACAGGTTTAACAAAATGCATGGTAAAATTTTGTTTCATTTCCCCAAGACACAAGGTGCTCAGATAGATCTGGCTCTTGAACCTGAATTATATTGAACTAGAGGTCTGTCTGAATCACATCTAATGACTTGATTTGTATGGTGAAAGGCCACATAGGAAGAACCTAACGTGAAATATGGTCAGGGTTTTAGGGTTAATAATCTTGTGAAAATGTAAAAAAAAAAAAAAAAAAAAAAAAAAAAAAAAAAAAAAAAAAAAAAAAAAAAAAAAAAAAAAGAAACAAACAAACAAACTTTTTACCTATTATCATTGTAATTCTCATCAGACTGTTCAGAGGAAAAAAAAGTTCTTGTGAACACTTTGAAGGATACAAACAGTAGCAGCCACAATGATTTAGTGCATGCCTATTAGTTTTAGCATTGAGTGCTACTTTATGTACACACAGCGTATCAGACACAAAGACTGAACTTGATGTTGAAAATCGTAAATATCTTCTTCCAGGTTCCCTCTTGACATGTAGAAATAATGCACTGTCATGGCCTGATCTGCTTGCTGACAGTACCCTGCGGAGTGCTGGTGGGTGGGATTGATGCCCCTTGGGGGAGGGAAAGGGGGGAATACGGGGAATAGAGATTGTTTGTCTCAGTTGCAATACATTTTTATCTCGGTCACATTATATTTTTAAGCCATTGGACTCTAACAAGTCTAGCTCCTCCTTCCCCTGCCCCTGCCCTCCCTCCCCTCTCCTCCACTTCAGTAAATCAGCTCTGCTTTGTTCCATTTTCCCAGGATGTCATACTCTCTTCAGCCCCCCTTCTCTCTCTCCTTTCCTCTGTTTGTCTTTCCACCTCACTCACTGTTGTCTTTGTCTATAGGTATTAGATTTACCCTCCTGTAGACTCCTTCCCTGTAAAGACGTGTTTTTCTCTTGACCATTGTTGTCTTTGTCTACAGATACAAGACTTGATTCCCAGTCAGATTTTCTCCCCATTATTTGTTCATTTCTACTAGTTCTGGACCATTGTTGTCTTTCTTTGTAGCTGTAAGATTTATCTCCCATCGAAAGCATCCTCCATCAATGTGAAATATTTTTTGTTCTCTGCCGTTGTTGGTTTTGTATGTAGGTGTTAGTCTTACCTCCCTGAAGAGTCCCTCACTGTAAAGGCTTGTTTTTTTCTTGACCATTGTTTCTTTGTAGATAAGCTTCACATTCCAGTGAAAGCCCCCTCCCTTCCTGTAAAGACCAGTTGTTTTTTTTTTCTTGACTATTATTGTCGTTGTGTATACTAGATGTACTTCCCAATGATGAAGACTCATGCCCTGTGAAGACTTGTTTTTGTTGTTGTTGTTGTTTTTTGCTGGACCAGTGTTGTGTTTGTCTATATAATATATATTAGATTTATCTCCATTTGAAGACTCTCTCCCTCTGAAGACTTGTTTTACTCAACATAGTTCTTTGTCTGTAGATACTTGATTTACCTCCCAGAAGGAGATTTGTAAAGATTTGTTTTTTCTGACCAGTGTGGTCTTTGTCTTGCCAGGTTTACCTCTTGGTGAAGCTTTTGTCTGTTTAATTAATGAAGACCAGGAAAATGTACATTTCCAGAAGACCTTATTGAGAAAGGATTCCACTGTGTAGTTTAAAAGGAAAAGAGGTTTCAGAAAAATACATGTTGGCTGTACCACACACGCACGTGCTGACACACACACACTCTCTCTCTCTCTCACATGTCAAGATGATGTCAGCAACGTGACAGGCTCAATGTTCCTCCACTGACATGATAGATTTGTTATGGCAGTTGTAGGCGTGCTCACTACCTACAGACCAAACCCATCACATTGAAAGCAATCACTTTCATGGTAGACATTGTGATTTGCCTTTCTCCCTAACAGCAGTCGGCATGGTAAGCAATCAGGGTTTACCACGATCCTGAAATGATGCTCACAGATTGCAGTGTGGAAATGGGAATGTGCAGCTGCCAGTAACAGCAGTCGGCATGGTAAGCATTCAGGGTTTACCACGATCCTGAAATGATGCTCACAGATTGCAGTGTGGAAATGGGAATGTGCAGCTGCCAGTGCTTTCAAACTGTTCAGGAATTTCCCTGTTTATTCAAAACAAAAAATGTCCAACTCATGAAACCTCCTCCCAGTGCAGAGGAGGGGAAAGAGGGATAGTGGTTTATCTCCATTTTCATGATTTTGTTTTAAGGAGTAAAGATATATATCGAGTTTGGGGGGGAGGGGGGGGGGGTCGTTTTTTGGAAAGGGCTGATGAAATATTGCTGAGTAAAGCTGAAGTGATGTGCTGCTGAAGTTGTAGCGGATGTACTGTTTTTATCCCTGCATTTATCTGTCACAGCACTAGGGGAATGAGAAGGTTTTGAGTTAGCAGCAGTCAGATTGTGTCCCCTTCGCTCCTTGGCTTTTAGATTTTGACCTCAGAAAATTAGCAAGAAAGGGGTGCATTTCACTATTGTAACCTAGTGCATGTTTTGCAGTGTCTAATAACTGTGCTGCTGCGTAAGTTAGAGAGGTAAAATAGTGAATGCTGTATTTCAGTTATCCAAGTGTCAAGGTGTTGATCATGATCACTTAAAAATGTGTTTTATAAAACCACTTGTAATTTTTGAAAAATATACAAGTTAAAAGAGGCGCAAGTGGGTTGATAGATTTTTTTTTTTTTTTTTTACCATGATTTAGAGCCAGGGGAAGAGAGAGAGTAGATTACTTTCGTACACTTGGTCTTAAAGCCTTCAGGTTCAGTGAATATACTGTTTAGTCCACGCTTGCATTATAATGTTGTTGAGCTTTTTTTTTTTTCCCTTTCTCTGTTCCAGGTTGAGTCACAGAGTGGCACAGATTGATAGACTTTAGTTTTCACTGCACATGTGTTCCCGTCAAACTGTTCATTTGGCGCTCTTCTGCACCATCAACTGCTGTTTGTAGGTGAGTTCATTTTTCATCATCTTGCATGGAGAAGAGGGCTTGTAACCAGTCCATATGCTTTTTGCCCCTTTTTTAAAATGAAAGTTGATTAAACATAATTACGTCTTGATACTTATTGTCTTGTTTGAGTTGAAGTGGTAGCACATACTTTTTTCATGTTGTCTTTCTGACTCGAAAAGAAAGTTCGTTATTTCTGCAAGCTTGATGTCACTTGTGAAGAAGAGTGTGAACTCTACTTGTGCATAGAATCCTGAAAGTATGTTCAATGCAGGAGAGTTTAAAGGTAAGGTAGCCATGTTTTTTCATTGCATTACTTGATTGATATGTAGTTGTCAGAGTGTAAACAACAACAGTAGAGGAAAAGTAAAAAAACTGGTTTATTTCAGCGTGTAATTTGTAAAGTTGTTGCATGCCTTAAATGAAGTATTTGTTTGTTTTGTTTTTTTAATTGATTAATCCAGTCTATGATGCATGTTGTGACCCACGGTTACCCATGACATGCATGATACAATAGAACTTAAGTGGTTTTGTCTCTTCAGTATTATTTTGAAAGAAAAAAAACACTGGATGTAAAGGTGTTTTTCCATTCCATTAGATTTTGTTATTAAGATTTCTTGCATAGACTTATGAAATAGGCATGTCAGTTCAAAGTGATCCAGTAATGATATCCATGCTTCCAAAGCTGCAGTGTCAATATTAGGATTATTACAGAATACTGTTTTAGATGTGATATCGATTAAGGTAACTCATCTTTTTCAAATCAGGCTTTTGGATCAATGTGTTGTCGAAGTGTGTATGTGTGTGTGTGTGTATTGGAGGGAATGCTATTTTTTAGCTTGTTTTTTAATTCTTAATGTACATGGAAGTGAGCAGCTGTTGGAACGTTTTGTTTGCACATACACAGATGCTTACCTCGGTGAAAAAAGATGATAATCTATCTGTCATCCGTGCGCATATGTGTGTATTTGACTACATAGACATGTTCCTCTCTCTTGTGTGGATTCATATGGCATGACTAGTTCACAGGGTTCAGTCATTGAACAAACAGACGGCAAAATTCATGAGGCCGTCTTCTGGCCCCGCATCTGTTTACTTGGCTAGCTAGACTATCAGATGAGAAAGGTGTGGAAAAGGTGCCGGGATTAGTATGCAAATGCTTATCACTTTGAGCCTGTCTGGCTACCACCACCTCGTTGTACATTGTAATTTCATGCCTGCAGCATTAGCCGTTTTATGGGATACTACAGTTGAGTATACTTGAACTTGATCCATACAGGTCATTTTCTTACTTCTGTGTGTGTGTGTGTGTGTGTGTGTGTGTGTGCCAAGGCTCTCTCCACTTACTGATAGAAAGTCGTTGTGATGAGTCAGGAATTTTTGTAAAATTTATGTGTCAAAACACAGTGGTGTTCAGACCAGGAATGTTCATGGTTTTTAACACTCAGGAAATATCCTGAATTTAGTTATAGAACTGAATTCATGAATTTCTAAATTTTGCTTTTAAAAAGCGTGGGTTTTTTTTTGTTGTTGTTGTTGGTTTCGTTTTTATAATTGTTCATTTATTTCAAGGATGACAGAATGTTGCAGAATATATTTAGGATTGCATCTGAATATTTAGTAACTGCTTCCATCTTCTTTCCTTGACAAATTCCAGTAGCCCTGGTTGACATTTGTCAACCCTATTGAATCTCACGAGGACTCCTAAAATTCTTAAATCAACCTTCCAGGGACTCATCAAGTAGACCTGTCACAGAAAGTCCTGAATAAAGAGCCAAATTCCTCTCTTTCTGCCCTGCTCATGCATGTGGACCTGTACACTTTAGGTGTATTTTATACACCTTTGAAAAAGAAAATTACCTGATATTCACCACTACACTCCCACCTTTGCCTCCCCCCTCCCCTTTCTCCTCTCTTTGTTCCTCCCCCCCCCCCCCCCCCCCCAAATTGAGAAATGAAAAAAGTGGTGTATATTACATTGACAGTTAACATGAAAGCCAGTATAAGTTAGCTCTGAGAGACTGTTTTTTTTTCAGCAGTATCAAGATGAGATCAACAAGAATGGCATTTGTCACATGCTAACAGTGTTAATCACAGGTGAAATGCAGACCTACTGATGGAAACCTGTTCACAACAGTGAAATTTTTGAGAGGAGGAAGGCATATCCCCCCCCCCCCCCCCCCCCCCCCCCCCCCCCCCCCCCCCCCCCCCCCAGTATTCCGATTGTTCTTGTGTGGTTTTTTTTTTTTTTTTATTTTAACACCGTTTTCATCTTCCCCACCATTCCCTTATCCACCCCCACTATGCTTTCTTCTCCACTCCTATATTGCTTTTATTTTGTACTTTGCTCTGTCATTGTCATGCTGATGGTGATCTATTTGCTTGTTCACCTGCCAGTAGTGATTTTTGGTTACCTATGATATTGTACTCTTTCATTTAGGCAAGTACTCCTGACATCAGATGTTTAGACGCATGACTCCTGAATTTGCATACCAGAAACTTGGCAAATGAGGAACAGCCTTGAGGTGTGTTGATTAGCTGATACAAAATCTTGTAGAACATGACTGTCATCGTTTGATTCGTCAGGAGAAACAGTTGTAGAGAAATGTTGTGAACTCTTACAGTGATAATCAACCAAAGAAGGACAGCTTCTTCGTGTGTGTGTTTTTTTCCTCCCCCATGGAACATATCTGGTCTTTTATTTTGGGGTCCACCTTGCATGCCCCTTTACTGTTTCTGTGACCATTTATTCTAGCCCTTCTAGAGGCACTCTTATGGACACTCTACTTCATTTTTTTTTTTTCTGTTGTTAATCTTTGTCTATAGATGCTAGACTTATAAAGGCATCCTCCTCATGTAATTTGCAAGGGTAATTATTCAGATGATTTGGTGCTTGATATGACTAGTTTTAGAACAACTCTCTCTCTCTCTCCCTCCCTCCCTCCCTCCCTCCCTTGTGTATGTATGTGTGTCTGTGTGTCTGTCCGTCAGTCTGACCATCTCTGTTTCACCCTTTCACTTTCTGTTTCTGTCTGCCTGTCTGTCTCTTGTAGTCCTTCCCTCCTCCCTCCTTTCCCTCTGCAGTGGTCCGCCCCCCCCACCCCACCCCCCTCTCGCTACTTCTTTCTGTCTTCCTCCTTCTGTCGCTGACTTACTTTCTCAGTTTCTGTGTATGTTTTGTGTGCATTTTATTTGAGCTAAAGTGGGTAGGCCCTTGTTGTTTAAGAAAAAAAATGATGACGAAACACACACACACACACACACACACACACACACACACACACACACACACACACACACACACACACACACTCACTCACTCACTCACTCAAATTCATTACATAGTTCCATCAAAACAAATGAAAAGATCAATCTCCTCTGTGTGTGTGTGTGTGTGTGTGTGTGTGTGTGTGTGTGTGTGTGTGTGTTTACAAAACAGCATAAATGAGAGGATTGCTCCCTGCAAAATGTACACAAACCAGGCGATTTTTAAAATGAGTGGATTTTTTTTTTTCACCTCATTTTGTTAAAGCCCATATGGCAGTGCAGAACTTCGGAAGTGATGCGCCAGTGCCCTCCTAGGCAATCGCCTCAGTTTCAATTTACATTGTTCACACACACTTTTTCACATACTTCCTCCTGAACTGCCTCATTTCATGGCATTTTGCATTACGCTCATTTGCATTATCTTACAGGCATGTGTGTGCATACAAAACAAATAACGTGATTGTGTAGCACAGATCTGTAACAATCCCCCGAAACTGAAAGAAGTTTGATTCCAGTCTTCGTATTTATGTAAATCAGTTTTTTCTGTCCACCTCATTTCACGGCGTTTTGCATTATGCCTCATTTGTTTCCTTTTACAGGCATCTGTGTGTGTGTGTGTGTGTGTGTGTGTGTGTGTGTGTGTGTATGTTCCTCCATGCTTCCCATGTGTTTCCATTCTCTTTAATTGTTGCATTTGTATCTCTGGATTTCAGTGCGTTAATATATATGTATAGACATGGAACGATACCTCTTTATATGTGTTTGAGACAGAGCATGAAGTGTATTTCAACCTCTGCGTGAGACAGGAGTTGTATCATGGTAGCTGTGCACATGGTAGGAGCATGTCTTGATATCTTGGACATACACTGTGCGTAAGACAAGGAGATGCTGATCTTGGCATCTAGTAATATGCATGTGTGCACAAGACACAAAGAGGTGTCTTGGAAATAGAATGTCTGTGCTTGTTTAAGAATGTTTGACACAGAGAGAGAGAGGTTTGGATATTAATATGCCAGCCCATTGAACAAGACAAAGAGAGGTAGGTACTTCTTGGTATCTGTTACTTTATTACTGCAGATAAGACAGAGAGAGGGGTAGGGGTAGCTTTGGTATCCATGAGTGGCGTTGGCCAAAACGGCGCAAGAGGGAAAGAGCTCTGTAGACAACTGAAAGGAACTGAAAAGAACAGAGGGAAAGAGAGACAACTGAAAGGCGCTGGAAAGAAGAGAGGGAAAGAGAGACAACTGAAAGGCGCAGGAAAGAAGAGAGGGAAAAAGAGACAACTGAAAGGCGCTGGAAAGAAGAGAGGGAAAGACAGAGAGACAACTGAAAGGCGCTGGAAAGAAGAGAGGGAAAGACAGAGAGACAACTGAAAGGCGCTGGAAAGAAGAGAGGGAAAGAGAGAGAGACAACTGAATGGCACTGGAAAGAAGAGAGGGAAAAGAGAGACAACTGAAAGGCACCGGAAAGAAGAGAGGGAAAGACAGAGAGACAACTGAAAGGAGCTGGAAAGAGAGAGGAAGGGAAGAGAGAGAGACAACTGAATGGCACTGGAAAGAAGAGAGGGAAAAAGAGAGAGAGACAACTGAATGGCACTGGAAAGAAGAGAGGGAAAAAGAGAGAAACAACTGAAAGGCACCGGAAAGAAGAGAGGGAAAGACAGAGAGACAACTGAAGGGAGCTGGAAAGAAGAGAAGGGGAGAGAGAGAGAGAGACAACTGAAAGGCACCGGAAAGAAGAGAGGGAAAGACAGAGAGACAACTGAAGGGAGCTGGAAAGAAGAGAGGGAAAGAGAGAGACAACTGAAAGGCACGGAAAGAAGAAGAGGGGAAGACAGAGAGACAGCTGAAAGGCGCTGGAAAGAAGAGAGGCGTGTGGACTGACGACATGGTGGCCGTGAGCCACAGGGGGCGAGGGTGTGTCCTGATGGAGGTGGTCATTAAGGACTGTGACCAGCTGACCCAGGTCGGGTTTCACGGCACAAAATGCCGCCCCCTGGCTGCATGCTGGTCGGGACAGTGGAATTGAAAGGAATCGAACCGTGTTGAGGAATGAGCGAGCTGACCGTTGGGAGAGTGACGGACATAATGGTTACGGAAACCTTTCAGACCGTGTCCAATAGTCACAATGACTTTCGAGAGGCTGTGAGTAAGTTTCGCCTGTTCGCAGGGCAGGTAGCGGTTAGGTCTACCTTCCTGCTCTACGTCTTGCTGCATGCTGATTGGTGCAAGGTGCCCCAGCCCACCCCCACCCCACCCCTTCCCTCTTCCTACGCCAGCATGATTTATACTGAACACGGTTTCCAGATGCTTCTCTCACAATTTCCGTCTTAAATAGTCTGTAGCTCTCTTACTTCTAGCTTCTTGATGTCAAGTAAAGTTCGTGAGAGAGAGAGAGAGAGAGATTTTTTTTTTTTTTTTTTTTTTTTTTTTTTTTTTTTAGATCTTGGTATGTCGGTTAATATCCTTTGGACAGCTCTGTTAGATACCATTTCTTTTTAGCCATAATGGAAGCAACATAGATTAAAGCATGTTCTGATGAACTTCAGATATCAGGTCGGTCTGGGAACCATGTTCTTCCTAGCGTGTCTGGTCCATTTATAACAACTTTTGAATGCTCCTGTCGAATTTGCTTTAACTGCGTGATTACTCCAGCGATGAATGACTTGTTTGATGGAAGGGGGGGGGGGGGGGGGGGGGGGGGGGGGACTGTGCGAAAAGAGTTGATTATTCCATATTGTAAGATATGTTCTCACGTGTGTATTTGATGAGGTTGTCAGAGATTAATAACGCGAATAGTAGAAAAGCTGAGAGGTACGTGTGCGTCAGTCACACACACAGAGTGTGCGCTCTACGCACTCGCCGCGTAGGCGGCTTCTAAACCCCCCAAGCTTGGTTGAGTAGGGAATACCTTGACCCTTAGCAAGTTAGTAATCATGCATAATCAGAGGCCAGTCGCTTTTTTTTTCCCTCTCCCTTTTTTATGCCATGAAGCATCGGAGCAAGAGAGAGAGAGAGCGTGCGAGCGTTCGTTAGTTGGGTTCCGAGTATGCCGTGCCGGAGTCCTTAGTGCCAAGTTCCCCGTACCCCGTCATATCAGCCACCTCTGCGCATCAACTTTATCGATACTTGTTAACAGCGCCTGTCTTTCGCCAGTGTAGACGATACCCAACGCATTCTTGCACCACCCCCACCCTGTCCTCACCACCACCCATCCGCTTCCCCCTCCACCCCTCCTTTCCCTTCCGCTTTTATTCCTCTTGTCTGTTACCAATACAAAGACTCGCTCTCTCTCTCTCTCTCTCTCTCTCTCGTCAGAGCTGGCGTCTTCACGTGAGGCGAAGGGGAGGGGAGGAGGGGATGCGGCGGGTGGCGGATAAGGAAGCGAGGGTGCTGGGTCTCTTCGAATTGGAGAATTAGTTGCTTGGGAACGGGACCGATGCACTGGTAGACATGGAAACCGCCAACATAAATGGCTGCTGCTGCTGCAGCGGCTGCTGCAAGCTTCTCCGGGTTAGGGGGTGGTGATTGGTGCTCTCTGTCTGTATGTATGTATCTCTCTCTCTCTCTCTCTCAAATAGAGTAACAGGTTCATAAACATTTAAGGGGGGGGGGGGGGGGGGGGGGGAATCTAAGTTTGGAAGCTTTCAGGGAAGAGAGCACACAAATGTAAGCTTCAGTATTTATATATGCAAGGAAGGACATCTGTCAGAACTGCATGGGAATGTAGTAACAAGTTTGACCTTTTATATGAGGTAGAATAATTATAGAGGTCCAACGATCGATCTCAGTTTTCCTTTTTTTTTTTTTTTTTTCTTTTTTTTTTTTTTTTTTTTTTTTTTTTTTTTTTTGAGTTGTGGACAGTTTAACAACGCTATTTGCATGGTAATTCACATAGTGAAAAGAGGTCAACAGTAAATAATGTAAATGTTTTTTTCACTCATGTCGGCGTGAGTAAGCATACATTTGACAGTAGCACCTTCCAGCTGCTGCTATTTGCATATTGATGGAGCTTATGCATGTCTGGGCATAGTCTTGTGAATTCTGGCATGAGGAACATGTTTATGCAACATGAGCTTGCTCACAGTATTGCAAAACATACCGTGTAGTCTGGGAGACTCACAGGGCTGCTTCAGGCCAGCAAAGGTCCAAGAAGAACAAACAACTTTGATGGATAATTTTCACCTGACCTCCCATCAGCCGTGCGCATTCACACAAGAGAAATGCACTCCAATGCCTTACATTTGCCAAGTATTTGGAAGGCTGGACAGACCAGGAGTAAGAAGGTGGGAAACCGAAGCGACAGCTGTCTAGAAATGGAAGATGTGAGCCAAGCCATGTAGAATGCTTTTGATCCAGAGTTTTACATTATGCATTTCACCATGCTTAATGTATTAAAATATGAGAGGAGGTTATGAACAAGAACACAGAAAAGCCCGTGAAAAAGTATATACATGTATTGAATTAATCATTCAATATGGCTCCAGCCGAAAATAGGCAAATTGGCCCCAGTATTTTTTGTTAGATGAGGTAAGGGTTTTGGGGGAGAGGGGGACATAGATAGGCATTTTTCATCCTTGTCTGTGTTACCGTTAGGAAGAATGAATTAGTCATGCAGTTGATCAGGGGCTGAAGAGAATTTGAATGTGTGCTCAAGACAAACCAAACCCCCATTGCACACACTTTGAATCCCATTCTGTCCTTTGCAGATGAGTAGGGCCTTCAGTGCTGATGACAACAACAAAACACATACCCACTGCTATCATTGTTGACAACATCCACCAGGGTGGAACGAGAGCACCTGAAAGGTGGGATTAAAACCAGTCACATTAACCAACCCCTTTCATAGGTGCTGAACAACCTGTAGATTTTTAGCCAAGGAGTGAAGAATAAGAAAAAAACGGCGCTTTCACGTGAAAATCACTTCTGTCCTGAAAATAACACTCACATCCCTATCCCCAGGCGTTAATGGGAATGAGAACCTCTTTATTTTAGTTGTATATGCACCTAGTTACGTTTGGTAGGAAAGCTTGTAGTCCAGTTAACCTTGGTAGGAAAGCCTGTAGTCCGGTTAACCTTGGTAAGAAAGCTTGTAGTCCGGTTAACTTTCATAAAACTTAGTGACATGACTATCAGATCACTTGAATTGTTTTAGATGTCCTTCCATGTCTGAAAATGATCTCACGGGGAGTAGTTTTTCGGGGGGGGGGTCTCTTTAAATAAGCACTGCAACTGTTCTTCTGTCATATTTTTTGAAACCCTTCTACCAGTAGCATTATTCACAATATCGATATCGCTCGTTCCAGCTTCTCTATAACATAGCCACTCCAACTCCCAGGTTTGTTCCCTGGCAGTTCCAGCGCCATAGTCCACTAGTAGCAAATCAGTATCAAGTCGCTATGGACAACCCATTGGAGATGACGCGGCACGGCAGCTGGATGATTCTTGTTCTGATTCAGCATATATAGGTCACCTCCTACTCAGCCCGTTCCTGGTGACAATCGCTTGGTAGTGGAGCCAGGAAGCTCCCAGCATCAGTCACTGTGAAGTTGCCAATACTGATGACTGTGGCGTGAAACACACCGCTGGTATGGAAGAGGGAAAGAAAATCGAAACGAAAAGGCCACTGAATTGGAGACCTTGTTTTACGGTGATTGGTGAGGATGAGGATGATAGTGATGTCACTGGGGTTCCATTTTGGTCTGAGACGACGTGACAGTACTCTGCACGTCATTTCATGACATTTCCGTCGTCAGCCAGGCCCAAGAGGTACAGACACCTGCGGTATTGATCAGGACATATCAGCAACAGTTGGGAGACGCATCCAATGTGGGGATGAAACTCGACGTGGTAGATCCACTCTACTTATTCAAGCCCCTCGTACATTGATTCAGCTCAGGACAGAGGCAAACTGGGGCTGCAAAAAATCCATCAGACACATGCCGTTGATGGAATCGAACCCATGACTTCCCAGGCTGCAAGTCTGGGATGCTAACCACAGCATCACAGCGGCATCAAGTTGTTTGTGTCTGCTGTATCCGTCTTATCTGTCCATGCAAGTCGGCTGGGCTATGAGCAACATTAGTCCATGCAGTACTTTATGGAGAAGGATTGCTCATCATTGGCTGCACATCTTTTGCTACATTGTGAAAGAAACAGAAGAATGGGGTTGTCAGTTTGCCAGTTAACCATAACTTTATGTTCGATGAGAAGTTACATGTGGCATTTCAAAGGAGAGAAGCTGTTCACAAATAATCATACGCACGCACGCACGCGGATACTGTTGCGCACGCGCGCGCGCGCGCGCGCGCACACACACACACACACACACTCACACACACTATCCCCCATACAATGTAACAGTTTGAACGCATGCACTTCAAGGCAACACAAAAATGGAGAATTCCGACCATTATATAACTAGAAACGGCATTTAGTTTTTCCAAGAGATACTCATGGGAGATACAGTGCATTGGTTTATACATTAAGATATGTTGTATTTAAAGACTGAATCCAGTGAAGTACCTGTTGTCTGCTTGTGTCAGCAGGCTCAGATACGTGAACGAACGCAAACCCAAACACGTGCTTGTAAACCGAAGAAGGTCAATGTAAAAGATCACCACTTTCCCATCAAACTTAAACCTCCCTCCCTTTCCACACATTTAAATGTCTTAACAACTGCCACTTTCACAGTTTTATCTCTGTAAATCGCGCACGCACATACGTATGCATGCATGCATGAACGCACGCGCACGCACACACACAAACACACACTCCTTCTCACTCACACACACGCATACATACAGAGTTGAGTTTTTTTTTTTTCTTGGGGGGGGGGGGGGGGGGGGGGGGGGGTACATCCAGCATGCACCTAAGGTGGGTAACTGTCTGAGCCCGACACACATATTGACACAGCTCAGATCGACCAACACTTGCCCGCAGATGGCAAATAAAGGCACAGTTGAAACTTCGGCCTTGTTCCAGTGTGTGTGTGTTTGTGGTGGTTTGTTTGAATCACTCATGAACTTGATGATCACAAAAGACTCGGATCAGTTGCCGGTCGTTGATGATGCGATTTTTGTGGTATCGATGATGGCAAAACATGCAGTTTTGTTTTGTTTTGTTTTAATCGTTATTATTTAACCATTTTACACTTGAAGCCGTCGGTATTAACATACCATGGTCATGGGTCTGTGCATTGTGAAGATTCCTGTGCATTGTGAAGATTTCCTTACGGGGACAATGATATCTACCATAGAATAGAGATGACTAAACGGGGAAGGGGGGGGGGGGGGGGGGGGAATTGTAATGTGTGTGTGTGTTGAATGATGCTGTGTGGGGATTCGTATTCAGTAGGAATGGCATTGGAAGAAAGAGGGTGTTTCCATTCGTAGGGGCGGAGAAGGGGAGGGGGCGTTTATATGTCGATGTTGGAAAGCACTATCGTAAGAAGTTAGAAGAATAAACCAAAAGAAGGGGCGGGGGGGGGGGGGGGGGGGGGGGGGGTACTCTATTCGGAGATTTTGCGAATCTGTGCGTGGTGTGTTGGGCCGTGCGAAAGAAGCGTCAGAATGTGTGAGCGTGTATGCGTGTGTGTGCGTGTGGCTTTGTCGTTTCTATGGGAACGGCAACTCGCGCGCGGCAGTCGATGCTGGGGGGGGGGGGGGGGGGGGGGGGGGGGGGGGGGCGCTGAAGCAGGCTGTCTGCCTGGAGGCAGACAGGCAGGGCATACAAACTTGGCTGGGAGAGACTGTACCGAGTCTTAAGTGAACAGCGTGTCCTCAACTGGGAGAGAGACGTGTCTCGAAGCGTGGGTATACACTGTAGTAGGTCATTATTACTCAGCTGGATCTCTCAGGGCTGTCAAACTCGCACGGAGAAAATGGTCACATCATGGAAAACGGCCACATCCGGAAAGCAACAAGAAAAGAAAAAGAAAGGGGGGGGGGGGGGGGGGGGGGGGATCTCAAGCTATTTATTACACCGTTATTATATTTTAAGGGGAGATAAGTACAGGCTGTGATGAGAGCAATGGCCGTTGAGCTTAAATTTCCCGGTCTTAGACGTTAGAAAGAAGAAGAAAAGGTTTGAAGAGCAGGTATACACTATAATACAGGACGGACAGTTAACCGTCTGTGCTGGACAGTAGGTACAAATTCCTCTACCCTAGCGAGAGAGAGAGAGAGAGGGAGATCAGCGCTGGACTTTATAGCAATGGGAGACACGCGCCTCACGCCGTTCCGATAAAAACATTTCGTTTTAGACCAGTGGGATAGTTAAGGACAAAGGCTGGGCGGGATCAGGGGGAGAAAAAAAAAAAGGAAAAGATAAACGACTGGATTTCATTGCGTTGCATTGCAACAGGTGGTAGCGGCCCTGGGATGGATGACATGGCGACGACCATCGTTGCTGTATCGATATGTGTGTGTGTGTGGGGGTGAGAGAGTGTCCGCGGGTGGGTGAGAGAGTGTGTGTGAGTGGGTGAGAGAGTGTCCGCGGGTGGGTGAGAGAGAGAGAGAGAGAGAGAGAATGTGTATGAGTGAGTGGGTGAGAGAGGGGGTTAGAGTGTGTGTGTGAGAGAGCGAAGGAGAGAGAGAGTGTGCGTGTACGCGCGCGTCTGTGTTCGTGTGTACACACGAGCGTGTGTGCGTTGACATCAACCATTGCGGTCGGCTTGGCTGTAAGCAGTATGCATTGAATTAAAAAAAGAAAAAGAAAGAAAGAAAGAAAAAAAATACCTTCTTTATAAATATGTTTGTGTGTGTGACTGAAGGGAGGAAGGGAGACGAGTATTGGGGAGGGGGGGTGGGGAGATTGTCCCATCCTTGCGCGATCAATGGGAAGGCTGAGGTGAGTAAAGTAACGAGTATAGGGTCGCATTTCTTGCTAGGCCAGTTGTTTCTCTTATCCTACCCCCATCCCCCACTCCCCCACCCCCCCCCCCCCCTCTCTCTCTCTCTCAGATTGGGGTGAAATCTACCCCGAAACTTGCCAAACGCTCAAAGCGCAATCGTAGACGAACCCTGTGTCCTATTCAGCATGTTGACAGGTCGGTCAGGGACAAACTTGATTCTATAGAAACGACCCTTGATATCATGGTGAATAGTCAAACTGAAAGACACCTTGAGTTAGTGTCAAAACTGGAAGATTTTAAAGTAGCTCTGAAGAAGGAGCTTAAACATTGTATTGACCACAAAATAGAATGTCTGCAGTCACATATAGATGACCTTACATCTTCTATCTCAAAAATGGACAACACCATTGTTAGTTTGGTCAAACAAAACCACTCCTCCTAAAAACACAGGTTGGAACTCTCCAGTCCCAAATCCAAGTGATCAAAAACCGACCTATGGCTATCAGTGTTTCCACCCAATGTGACCTTCCTGTTGCTGAGGTCAATGTAAATGCGGTTGACGTACAACAGAGTGCCTTGTCTCTCTCTGAAGATGCGGTGTCTTCCCCATCCCCCGTTCATGGCATTTTAGATTATAGAACCCCCATAGACCTGACACCCCCAGAAGGTGAGGCGAGTGAGGAGTGTTCGGCAAACAAATGTCAGTCTGATCCTCAGGATCAGCATGCCGACATAGTCAACACGGACGTGCCTGTCCAAAACCGGTTTGATCTTTTATCCAGTCTCCATGAGAAACAGCAAGGACCTGACAACACTGCACTTTTTAAACACTCCCCCAATGTCCAGAGTTCTACAGAAAACTCCCTCAGCACCAGGACTCTACACATAGCGTTAACTCAACACACCAAATAAAGCCCCCTAAAGAGATTTTGAGTGAAATCACCATCCCCAATCATACTTCGTCACTGCTCATAGGTGACTCGGTCATAAGGAATTTAAATCCCCAAAAGCTTCAGTCGTATAACGACCCTCTCTTTAAAATATGCATTCCCGGTCTAACTGCAGTCGACATCATTCAATGGTTAAATGGCTTAGAAAAACAAGAACAGATACAAACTGTCATTATACACGTTGGTGTTAATGACTGCCCAGCTGGTCCTATCCCAACCCAGGTCTGGTGTGAACTGATTGGATTATGCCAGACCTGTTTCCCCTCAGCTTATATGCCTTTAGTTCCATCATCCCAGCTCGTGGCCGGAGTCACTTAAACAACAGCATTGCACCATCTAACAGGAACCTTTATTCAGCCTGTACCAGTATGAAAGTAGACCTAATTGACAACTACAGTGCCTTTGTCACCCCACGTGGTGCACCACGTCTCGCTCTGTATAGAGATGTTACCCACCCTAGCGTTGAGAGGCACTGCATGCCTGGCAGTAAAATTTCAAAAAAGTTCTTCCCAAGATTGTGCAACCCAGAGGCCAAGACTCTTTCCGTGGACCTGTCTTCTGTCGTGGCCCATCCAAACGTCCCTCAGTTTCCTCCCTTAGACCACAGTAGGGGAAGAGTCCCATTTTACAGCAATACCCAGTACCACTCACAACCCTACTCTTCGGTGAATGAGCGAGTTCCCCCATTAGCTTCCTCTTCCCACTTCCCCCAGTTACCCTCCCATAATGGCCAGGTCAGCTGTGACAGGACCTATCCAATACAGACTGGATATCCACGTGATTTGGTCCCTTCAGAGAGGTTGGAACGTGACACTGACGTAATGATCTTTCCCTTTAGTTAACCAGTCTAAAGATAGCAGACCTATGAATGCTTCTAACGATGCTTCTTCAGCATTCCCCCATTCCCACCACTCCTTCCCCAGACAGAATTACACAGCTCCCTACTCCGCTTATTCCAGAATTCCAGCTCCATACCCATACCTGCCCTATGTGCCCGGAGGAGACCGCTTGCCAAGACAGCATATTGGTTCGGGTGGTTTTAACTCCTTATCCTCACAACAGGGTGTAAACTATGACTCCCGAAATTGGCCACCACCCAGGAATCCCCAATACCAGTATGCCAACCATTTAAACATGGCACCACTGATGGCCTACCAGCGTGATCTTCAGTGATCTATACCAGCCTGGTAGACTCCACGCCATTTATCAAACCTAACGCTCATATGATCTACCCCATAATGGAATTTGCTGGTAATGTGTGAATTAGAGTTGTTTTTCATGTTTGTATGACCATTTTTTTCTTTATGCATTCATTATTGTTATGTAGTCTCCGAACGTTTGAAGGGACTCAAGTCGTCAGTAGATTTGAAGTCGTTTGTATGAACGGTCCTGCTTACACGGGTGGGGGCAATGGTGATATTGGATCGTGGGTGTTTCTCCTTAGAAATTGTGTGGCCTTGTTGGTGTGAAAGCTTTCTTTAAATATTTGCATTATATTGATTATTGAACTTCAGATTACTTTTCTTCGTAGTTAAGTTCACTATTTTTTTTGCTCTGTGATTCTAGTGCATGCTTGTTTGTGCGTCATTTTGATTCCTACTGAGTTGATTTATAATTGCTATTGTCCTGCTGTTAATTATGGACAATATCAATGCCACCAAATGGCTAAGTAAACCTGGATTTAAGATAGGATATCTTAATGCTTGCCATTTGATAAACAAAATTTCAGAGCTACCCTCTATTATGTCTAATTCTAACGATTGTTTTTCATGTTTTCGGGTTTTCTGAATCGCGACTAAGTAATGTAATACCTGACATTGTACTCTCGATTCCTGGTTACAGTATAATCCGAAGAGACGCTGCCGTGAAATTCGAAACTGGTTTGGTAACGTATGTTCATCAATCTGTAAATTATAGGGTCTTAGATATGTTCAATAGAGATTCAATATTGAAAGTATTTGGATTGAAATTCGCCTAAAAGGGACCAAACCGTTTTTAGCCGGCTTCATATACAGAAACCCAGAAGAGAGGGTAGAGTGGTCACAGCGTTTCGAACTCTTGATGGAAGATGTTTTGAGTTACTCTACGGAAGTTGTCCTGCTAGGTGATTTAATATATTGACTTACTGAAGCCCCACGAAACATGGAAAAGATGTTATGGATTATTCAACCTGAAGCAATTAATAAACATCCCTACTAGGAAAACGCCACAGTCTGAAACAATAATAGATCACATTTATGTCACTAGCCCCAGTAACATAATAGAAACGTCTGTTCCAGTCCTTGGCCTAAGCGACCATTTCCCAGTATGCTTAACCTGGTCTAAGAAAGGTATAAAAATTCCCAGATGTCATAAATGTATATCATTTCGCTCCTATAGAAACTTTATTGAGGAAGAGTTCCTGTCCGACTTAAGCATGGCAAACTTTACAGAGGTTTACCAACATACAGACCCGGATAAAGCATTATCAATATGGTATACAATTTTCATGTCCGTTTTTTGATAAACATGCCCCCCTAGAACCAAGCGGGTCAAATCCATAGAAAAGCCACCATGGTTGAATGCAGAAATTGATGCCGAAATCCAGACTCGCGAGAAACTATTGCAAGCCACTGGCAAAGACGATAACTTCAAGAAACAGCGAAACAAAGTAACCGCAATGAAACGACGCGCTCGGAAAACGTATTTTAATGATCTTTTATCCAGTCTCCATGAGAAACAGCAAGGACCTGACAACACTGCACTTTTTAAACACTCCCCCAATGTCCAGAGTTCTACAGAAAACTCCCTCCAGCACCAGGACTCTACACATAGCGTTAACTCAACACACCAAATAAAGCCCCCTAAAGAGATTTTGAGTGAAATCACCATCCCCAATCATACTTCGTCACTGCTCATAGGTGACTCGGTCATAAGGAATTTAAATCTCCAAAAGCTTCAGTCGTATAACGACCCTCTCTTTAAAATATGCATTCCCGGTCTAACTGCAGTCGACATCATTCAATGGTTAAATGGCTTAGAAAAACAAGAACAGATACAAACTGTCATTATACACGTTGGTGTTAATGACTGCCCAGCTGGTCCTATCCCAACCCAGGTCTGGTGTGAACTGATTGGATTATGCCAGACCTGTTTCCCCTCAGCTTATATTGCCTTTAGTTCCATCATCCCAGCTCGTGGCCGGAGTCACTTAAACAACAGCATTGCACCATCTAACAGGAACCTTTATTCAGCCTGTACCAGTATGAAAGTAGACCTAATTGACAACTACAGTGCCTTTGTCACCCCACGTGGTGCACCACGTCTCGCTCTGTATAGAGATGTTACCCACCCTAGCGTGAGAGGCACTGCATGCCTGGCAGTAAATTTCAAAAAAGTTCTTCCCAAGATTGTGCAACCCAGAGGCCAAGACTCTTTCCGTGGACCTGTCTTCTGTCGTGGCCCATCCAAACGTCCCTCAGTTCCTCCCTTAGACCACAGTAGGGGAAGAGTCCCATTTTACAGCAATACCCGTACCACTCACAACCCTACTCTTCGGTGAATGAGCGAGTTCCCCCATTAGCTTCCTCTTCCCACTTCCCCCAGTTACCCTCCCATAATGGCCAGGTCAGCTGTGACAGGACCTATCCAATACAGACTGGATATCCACGTGATTTGGTCCCTTCAGAGAGGTTGGAACGTGACACTGACGTAATGATCTTTCCCTCTTTAGTTAACCAGTCTAAAGATAGCAGACCTATGAATGCTTCTAACGATGCTTCTTCAGCATTCCCCCATTCCCACCACTCCTTCCCCAGACAGAATTACACAGCTCCCTACTCCGCTTATTCCAGAATTCCAGCTCCATACCCATACCTGCCCTATGTGCCCGGAGGAGACCGCTTGCCAAGACAGCATATTGGTTCGGGTGGTTTTAACTCCTTATCCTCACAACAGGGTGTAAACTATGACTCCCGAAATTGGCCACCACCCAGGAATCCCCAATACCAGTATGCCAACCATTTAAACATGGCACCACCACTGATGGCCTACCAGCGTGATCTTCAGTGATCTATACCAGCCTGGTAGACTCCACGCCATTTATCAAACCTAACGCTCATATGATCTACCCCATAATGGAATTTGCTGGTAATGTGTGAATTAGAGTTGTTTTTCATGTTTGTATGACCATTTGTTCTTTATGCATTCATTATTGTTATGTAGTCTCCGAACGTTTGAAGGGACTCAAGTCGTCAGTAGATTTGAAGTTCGTTTGTATGAACGGTCCTGCTTACACGGGTGGGGGCAATGGTGATATTGGATCGTGGTGTTTCTCCTTAGAAATTGTGTGGCCTTGTTGGTGTGAAAGCTTTCTTTAAATATTTGCATTATATTGATTATTGAACTTCAGATTACTTTTCTTCGTAGTTAAGTTCACTATTTTTTTGCTCTGTGATTCTAGTGCATGCTTGTTTGTGCGTCATTTTGATTCCTACTGAGTTGATTTATAATTGCTATTGTCCTGCTGTTAATTATGGACAATATCAATGCCACCAAATGGCTAAGTAAACCTGGATTTAAGATAGGATATCTTAATGCTTGCCATTTGATAAACAAAATTTCAGAGCTACCCTCTATTATGTCTAATTCTAACGATTGTTTTCATGTTTTCGGGTTTTCTGAATCGCGACTAAGTAATGTAATACCTGACATTGTACTCTCGATTCCTGGTTACAGTATAATCCGAAGAGACGCTGCCGTGAAATTCGAAACTGGTTTGGTAACGTATGTTCATCAATCTGTAAATTATAGGGTCTTAGATATGTTTCAATAGATTCAATATTGAAAGTATTTGGATTGAAATTCGCCTAAAAGGGACCAAACCCGTTTTTAGCCGGCTTCATATACAGAAACCCAGAAGAGAGGGTAGAGTGGTCACAGCGTTTCGAACTCTTGATGGAAGATGTTTTGAGTTACTCTACGGAAGTTGTCCTGCTAGGTGATTTTAATATTGACTTACTGAAGCCCCACGAAACATGGAAAAGATGTTATGGATTATTCAACCTGAAGCAATTAATAAACATCCCTACTAGGAAAACGCCACAGTCTGAAACAATAATAGATCACATTTATGTCACTAGCCCCAGTAACATAATAGAAACGTCTGTTCCAGTCCTTGGCCTAAGCGACCATTTCCCAGTATGCTTAACCTGGTCTAAGAAAGGTATAAAAATTCCCAGATGTCATAAATGTATATCATTTCGCTCCTATAGAAACTTTATTGAGGAAGAGTTCCTGTCCGACTTTAGCATGGCAAACTTTACAGAGGTTTACCAACATACAGACCCGGATAAAGCATTATCAATATGGTATACAATTTTCATGTCCGTTTTTGATAAACATGCCCCCCTAAGAACCAAGCGGGTCAAATCCATAGAAAAGCCACCATGGTTGAATGCAGAAATTGATGCCGAAATCCAGACTCGCGAGAAACTATTGCAAGCCACTGGCAAAGACGATAACTTCAAGAAACAGCGAAACAAAGTAACCGCAATGAAACGACGCGCTCGGAAAACGTATTTTAATGACCTGATTAAATCTAAAAGTGATACTAAATCAATTTGGAAAGCTATAAACCAACTATCAGGGAAAAAGTCATTAGCAACAGCCCCTACTAGTGATAATCTCTCTGCCAAAAAGCTGAACGAACATTTCACAACTGTTGCCCAAAGAGTTGTTACGACAGACAACTCACAGTCAAACGATCTGTTGTTGTTAAAACATTTTTGTGATTTAAAAAAAAGATCCACTCAAAACTTCAGTTCCCATTCATTAGTGTGCACGAAGTTTTCAAAGAACTATCATCTTTAAAACAGTCTCGTTCACGGGGTTTGGATGGACTTGACAGCAAAATCTTGAAGATATCTGCACCCATTATTTCGGAATACATTGCATATGTTTACAATCTCTGTCTTGAAAATTGTTGTTATCCAAGCATTTAAGGATGCCAAAGTGCTGCCTATTCATAAGTCTGGTGATCTTTCGGACCCATCCAATTATAGACCGATTTCTATACTATCTGCTTTGTCCAAACCTTTGGAAAATCACATTAAATGTATCTTCATTCACATTTTACTAATTATGATCTATTTCACCCCAATCAGAGTGGATTTAGAGCCAGTCATTCCTGCCCACACCATGCTCACAAACTTAATAGAAGAATGGCATTTAAACATAACACATGATTATTCACTGCTGCTGTCTTTGTTGATTTTGCAAAAGCATTTGATACCATTGATCATGATCTATTATCTAGAAAATGTATTTTATATGGACTTACATCAGACTCAGTAAATCTCATCTCATCTTTTTTTAACAATAGAAGACAAGCAGTATTCCAGGATTCCATTATGTCACCTCTTATGACTATGAAATATGGTATCCCTCAAGGATCTATTTTAGGTCCTATTTTGTTTTCTATTTATGTTAACGATTTACCACTTCATGTAACGTCGTCTACTGAACTGTTTGCTGATGATACTACCCTTTATAACAAAGATAAAAGTCCTGAAGTAGTGTGTTGCAACATGCAGAATGATTTAGATAAATTAGTCAGCTGGACCGAAGCAAATCATACGGCTCTCCACCCCTCTTAAGTCAAAGTTCATGTTAATTACCACCAGACAGAAAAGACAAAACATTAAAACCAGCCTGCCAAGCTTAAAATGTATGACAAAGCATTGGAAGAAGTCGAATCGCACAAATTGTTAGGTCTTACACTTGATAATAACATATCTTGGTCTAGCCACATATCATTACTTAGTAAAAAAAACTATCCAAGAAAGTGTTTCAGCTAAATAGAATAAAGCATTTTCTTTAATGAGCATACTCGAAAGATATTTTTCCATGCATTCATCCAACCGGACATAGACTATGCTTCAACTTGCTGGGATTTGGCAAGTAAAAACTCCTTAAGACCTCTGAGAGCTTATACAGACGTTCTCTCAAACTTATTCTGCTCAATCATCGTCCCTCCTACCCAGTCATTACAAATACTTAGGTATTCTTCCCTTTGGGTTTAAA
>JADBJO010000457.1:122500-137500 GCA_016801955.1 Conus betulinus
TACCGTTCTTTTTCTCCTGTCCTCTTTACTCTGTACACCAACGACTGCATTGGTACAGAAGAAACACCAGTCATTAAATATTCAGATGATACAGCCCTTGTAGACCTTTCCAATTCTGATGTAACATATTTTGATGAAGTTGAGCGTTTCAGCACCTGGTGTAAAGAAAATTATCTTGAGCTTAACGTAAAAAAAAAACAAAGGAGATGATCATAGATTTTAGGAAAGCGGAAAATTATGTGCCTGATCTTTACATTGATGGAGAAAAAGTGGAACGGGTAGAGGAATACAAATATCTGGGCACAACATTAGACAATAAGCTCACTTTCAATACACACACCAGGTCCGCATACAAAAAATGCCAAATTAGAATGCATTTCTTCATGCATTTGCTGGTATGGAAATCTTAATTTGAAAAACAGCAAACTCTTGGATAGCGTTGTGAACATCTGCGGCAAGATTGTTGGTGAGAGACAGGAGAGTATGAGTGAGTTGTATGAAAGGCGTGCGGTCAACAAGGCTCGTGCGATTGTTAGTGACAGTGGGCATACGCTTGCGCGACAGTTTGTGCTCCTTCCATCAGGCAGACGATTTTGTGTTCCCAGAGCTAAGCTGATGCGCACAAAAAAGAGCTTTGTGTTCAAATCCATTGCGTTTTTTTAAACAAACACAGCGTGTAAGAAGAGGCGATGGATCACCTGTGACACAAGCATGTGCGCGGGTGTGTATGTCCGTGAGCAAGCGGGAAAGTATAGATGCTGGAGTGTGGGTGTGTTTCTGTTTTATGTGTGCATGTCCTGGAACAGTGAGGAATAGAAATGTCTGGAATATGTCTCATCTTAATGATTTTTAATGATAAATCCCTCTCTCTCTCTCTCTCTCTCTCTCTCTCTCTCTCTCTCTCTCTCTCTCTCTCTCATACGTGCACACATTTATGTATGTATATATAATCAAGAGTGGCTGAGTGTGTACTTTATTTGCACTACCAAAAGGAGAAAGATTGAAATTCCCATTTTGGTGTTACACGCATGTTTTATTGTTTGTAAGTAATTTTAATTTCCAGTGTCACGTTTGTAACTATAAATATGTATGTCTTAACTTTTAGGGCAGCGGCGGCAGGATAAACATGGGTATGTCATCTCAGTTTTTCTTTCAACATCGGTAGCAACAACAATAGATGGGGGGGAAAAGTTGTTACAGGTAAAGCTTCATATCCAGATAGGTAATGGAATAATCACCCGATGTTTCAAACGAGCGTTTTTTTTTTCTGGTTCTGCTAGCTCTAATCTCATTTGCTTTAAAGCAAGGGTAAGGGGGGTGGGGTTGGGGGCGAGATGGGATGGAAGGGAGGGGGTTTGGACACAAAGAATATTTTGCAGGCAGCGTTGCAGAAGTAATTGAAGTTAGTGGGGAAATAATGTACTATTGATCAGCGCTCCTCCTGTACATGACCGCTACTGGAGGGGTGGATTCTGAAGGGAATAGCTTCAGGCCTGTCCTTGCACCTGACTGCTGATAACTCACGTCTGCAAAGATTTGGGTGTCTTGTCATTTGGGGGTGGGGTGGGAGAGGTGGGGTAGAGTGCCAGAACACATCTCACTGGTGATAGACTGGCCAGGTTTTCTGGTGCTCTTCTGACTATGAATATGATTCTTCTCCCCACCTCGGCTCACATTCGCCCCTGTCTTCGCAAAGTTTGTCCAGATTTAAAAACATCTTGCCACCCTCTAATAGCTTTCACTCTTGTCTCGGCCTTGCTGTTGCTCTTCTTATTCTTGAGTTTGTAAATTTTATGCCTTTGTTCTAGTTTTGTTGTGTTAATAAATAAATAGACCGGTAAGTTTATGTATTGAAAGGTATTCTGGGTTTTTCCCTTGCCTTTGCGACAAACAGTAATGTGGTATCATATCCGTCTTATTTTTGAATTTTTTAATTCATTGGATAGGAATTGGGTTTGTATGGGTCTGTTGGCATTAATCTAATTTCCGTTATGGAGGTTGCTGGTGTGACAGTGTTTGGCGGATTGTTGTTTTCTGTGCTAGCCACACAAATGATCATTCTACCAACTTCAAGCCCAAGGCTTCTCCATCTGTCATCTTTTTTATTCTCTCTCTCTCTCTCTCTCTCTCTCTCTCTCTCTCTGACTCACTCACGCATGCACTCACTCACCCCTCACACACATACTCATACCCAAATACACACTGATACAAACACATTTGTTCATGAAGTTGTTCTTGGCCAGACCCCAGTGCAAAGATGATTATGGGCTTGGTTGTTGGTTCCTTCACCACACATTGAAGGATGGACAGAGCAGTAACTGTTTTGCCTAATTGTCCATCAACATTGTTGATGTAAGCCCTCAAGATTTCGCAGCGCCGGGACAAAGTCGTTGTGATTGAGTCTCTCTGATTTTCTGTGCCATCAAGGTCATTGTGTTTTGATTGTTCAGGGCATCATAGTTCTTGATTGTCCAAGGCATTGGGGTCATTGTCTCATCATTGTTTAGCCTTCAAGGTCATTGTTCCCAGATATTCTAGACCACCAGAGTAATAACTCCAAGATACTCTAGACCTCAAGGTTATTGCACCCTGATTATTTTGATTGTTTGTACCAGTATGTTAATTGCTCTGCAACTGTGTAGACCAACAAGATAATAATTGCTTTCTGATGTCTAGGCCATCAAAGTCACTGCTCTTTGATTGTTTAGACCATTTAGGGTTTTTTTTTTCTGTCCAGGTCATCAGGGACATAACATTGTAATGGTTTAGACGATGAAGATTTTTTATTGTTTCAGCCAGCCAGCAAGATTTTTGCTCTCAGGTTGCCTCAGCCATCAAGATTGTTGCACCCTAATTGTCAGCTACCAAGATTGTGGCTGTCGGGTTACCTTCACCATTGAAATAGTAGCTCCTGGATTGTCCATGCCTAGGTCGTGCTCCCAGTCCAAGCTATCAGTATTGTATTGTTTTACCACCATCAAGACCGAAGCCATTAAGATGATTGCTCTTGTTGCCTTAGCTATTGAAATTAGTGCTCTTTGATCATCTGTGCCACCAAGATTGTCGCGCCCTCGTTATCAAAGCCATCAAGAATGTTGCTGTCAGGTTGCCTCAGCCATTGTCGCTTCCTGATTGTCAAAGCCATCAGTTGTTGCACTTTGGTTGACCTGGTCATTGAGATAGGTGCCCCCTGGTCGTCTAAGCCATCGAGATTGTTGCTTTCTGATAAGCCAACAAAAATGTCGCTTCCAGATTGTCTAAGCCAAACAAGGATGTTGCTTCAGCCGTAAATTGTTGACCCTGATTGGCTAAGCATCGAGATTTTTGCTTTCTGATAAGCCATCAAAAATGTCGCTTCCAGATTGTCTAAGCCAAACAAGGTTGTTGCTTTCTTGTTGTTTCAGCCACATAAATTGTTGTCCCCTGATTGTCTAAGCCATCAAGTAAACCATAAACATTGTTGCCCTCTGGCTTCTTACCATTGGTGTTGCTCTCTGATTGGCTAAGCTTTAAATGTTTTAGTATTTCCCACCCCCCCCCCCCCCCCCCCCCCCCCCCCCCCCCCCCCCCCCCCCCCCCCCCCCCCCCCCCCCCCCCCCCCCCCCCCCCCCCCCCCCCCCCCCCCCGAAGTTTCGCAGCCAGATTTACAAAGTCATCTAGGTTGTTGCTTCCTGAAAGACTAAGCTATCAAGATTGTTGCCACCTGATTGGCTTAACCATCAAGATTGTTCCTCCCTGGTTGTCGAAGCCATCAAGGTTGTTGCTCCCTGGTGGCCTAAGCCGTGAAATTTGTTGCTCCCTGGTTGTTTTAAGCCATGCAGATTGGCGCTTTCAGGTCGTGTAAGCCGCCCGTATCGGTGCTTCCAGTTTGTCCCTACCAGCCAGATTGTTGCTACCTGATTGTCGGGGCTGCCAGGATTGTGATTGATGAGAGTCATCATCGATGGCCACGTGACCTGACGGCGGGTTGCAGAATTGATTTATTGATGGAGCGGTTGGATGGTTTTGGTTCGAGGAGTGGGGGTGGGGTGGGGATTTTCCTTTCAGCATGATATTGAGAACGGGGGTGTCCATGGTCTGGATTATACTTTAATCCTCTCACTCTCTTTCTGCATATCTGTCTGTCTGCCTCTTGTCTGTCTCCCTTTGTGTGTGTGTGTGTGTGTGTGTGTGTGTATGTGTGTGTGTGTGTGTGTTTGCCTGTCTGTCTGTCTACTGTGATATACTTTTTTATCTTCTCACTGCCTGTCTCTTGTCTATCTCCCATTGTGTGTTTCTGCCTACTTCTCTGTCTTTGTCTGTCTGTCTGTCTCCCTCCCTCCCTCCCTCCCTCCCTCCCTCCCTCTCCTCTCTCTCTCTCTCTCTCTCTCTCTCTCTCTCTCTCTCTCTCTGTCTCTCGCGTGCGCACGCGCGCACGCACACACACACACACACACACGAACACACACGAACACACACGTGCATACACACGTACATACATACACATACGTGCATGCACACGTACATACATGCACACACGCGCGCGCACCGTCACCGTCACAACACGCAGACGTGGCAGTGATCAGCCTACATGCGCTGATACAGATCAGAGAAACCGGAGAAGACGATTACCACTTGAAGCCCAAGTCTGTGAACGAGCGTAAGATGAACCCCTGGGTCACAGAGAGAAGGGGGATGGCCGGCCTGATTGTCTTGGAGCACTGGAGGGCAGAGTCATCAGTAGCGGCCAGGAGCAGGACAGCGAGGTCAGGGTGGGGGCCTTAGGTCTTTGGGAAAGTGTCGAATTTGGTGATGGTGGTGGACGTGGTGGTGGGCTGGAGTGGATGATACTCCATGTAGTTATTGATCAGCGGGGTGGATGATGCTTCTGATCGGAGCTGTAATTTGTGGCGGCGATCGGATATTTTGGGGGGGGGTGGGATGGGTTGGGTCTTTGCTGGGGGTAATGGTGCACGGTGGTGGGTGTGGGTGCTAGCCAGTGCTTCTGTACCTTTCTCTGTCTCTGTCTCTGTCTCTCTCTCTCTCTCTCTCTCTCTCTCTCTCTCTGTCTCTCTCTCTCTCTCTCTCTGTCAGGATCTCTCTCACTGCCTCTCGTCCCCCCCCCCCCCTCCCCCCAGCATCCCTGACCCTCTTGCTCGCCTCCACATCATGCTCCTTTTCTCCCCTTCTGTGTCACTTCAAACCTTTTCTTCAAATTCACCCTCTGCCACCCCACCATCTCCTTTCGGTCAGCCTTTCTGTTTGTTTGGGTTTTTTGTTTGATTTATGTATTTATTTATTTTTAGCTGGAAGGAAATGTTGAATGCTCATCATGACGCAGGGTCACAGTTTGACCAGAACAGTTCCAGCACGGTTGGTGTCAACCACGAAGGAAGGAAAAGCCTCGGTGTCGTCTCTGAAGAGTGAAAGCTAGTGGAGATAGCCGGGTTCGAAAAGTTCATGATTGCTGATTTGTTTGTTTGTTTGTACGATTATTTTCTTCTTGTACACAGTGATCGTGTGCCGCAAGTATTTTCACATGAAATTCGTCTGTTGCTCGTGTGCATGAGGATGTCTCGCGGACAGTTTGATACCCGGACAGTGTTTGTTGCTTGTGACGATGTCCAGGTAGAAAAAGAGGAAATTATGAAGAACAGTGTTCCGCAGCCGCATTGTCGATGTTTGTTTTGAAAAGGATGATCAAGGCAGTTTTTCCTTCAAGTGTAGATTGTTTAGAGAAGATAAGAGGAAAGAGTCTTAGAGTGCATGACAAGAGTCGCAGCCACTTGTGTGCCCGACACACTGCTACTGTTTTCAGCAGTAAAATGGCTTTCGTGCTGATTAACATTAAAAGATGGTGTTTTTGTAGTCTGTGTGTGCGTGCGCGTGTGTGTTTGTCCGTGTGTGTGTGTGTGTGTGTCCGTGTGTGTGTGTGCTCATAATTGGTGTGTATGTGTGTGTGTACGTGCGTGTGCCCATCTTAGGGGTAGGGAGAAAAGGATATGAAGGAGGATAGAGAATCATCAGGAGAAAGGAGGGGTGGAGTAATGAGGTTGCTTTTTCTTTTGTTTGTAGTTTAAAGCGCTTAAAGCAGATTTTGGTTTGCATGCCGTTTTATTCTCCATCATTATTATCATCATCAACATCATCAGATAGTGCAATGACAGGCTGAAATGAAGAAACTAAGCAAAAATTATGAACAGCATAATGGACAAAAATTAATTTCTTAGAAAATAGTCATTACAGCTTGCTTTTTTTTTTTTCACATAGAAAGCGGCGATTTTGGGCGTTTAAATGTACAAGGCCAGTCCCATGACCAACCAACTGGTTCCTAAGCTAGTGTGCCGGGAAAGGGGCAGGGGGTGTGATGGAACAGATGACAAACGTCGATGACAGTCCATTAAATGGCGGTGGCGAGGGGCTGGGAGACCATCCCGTGTTTATCGGTTGCCATACCAGCTCCGGCGGCCGACGTGCGACTACCATTATACACCTCTCTGTCTCTGTCTCCCCCCCCCCCTCTCTCTCTCTCTCTCTCTCTCTCTCTCTCTCTCTCTCTCTCTCTAGTCTCTGATTCACTGGTTCGTTTGTTTTTTAAGTGGGTGGCAGGAAAGAGAAGAGACTCCATAGTTTTTTTAGTGACCCCTGTGCTTTGTCAGTGGGGGTAAATAAATGGCATTCCTTTTCCTGTTGCACCTTGTACGTTCGCCTGTTGTTTCCATCCCCGTCTTTGCCGTCTCGAGCTAAGCAGTACGGGCATGGCCTGGTTGGTGTCTCAGCCCTCACTAACCAGTGTCCCCTGACCACAGAGTGTGTTCAAAAAAAAAAAAAAAAAAAAAAAAAAAGGGGGGGGGGGGGGGGGAGCGAGCGACGTTGGGGTTGTTTCTCCGTTCAGACAGCAACATTCCACCATCGGAGGATTGAAAAAAAAAAATGAAGTTCTGTTTCTGTTTCGCCGGAAGCACAAGTCAGCCATAGCTGAAGATCACCCTGAGATAACTTTTCATTGCGTAAGAGACAGTTTAATTGAATTCGGGTCAAGCTTTTGATTGGGCCTCCGGGTCCAGCTGGCGTTGCCTCTGATTTATAAGAAAAAAAAAAAAGCTTTTTTTTTTTTTCTTAATTGTGAAAGGTTGCTCATGCAACCTGTTTGATTGGGGGGGGGGGGGGGGGGGGGGGGGGCTAAGTTCTTCAAAATTTTTAGAGTGTCTTGTGAGTAGACATTCGGTTCCACTCCACTCATACGTACTACCCAAACTTGAAGTAACAGATCTATGCTCGTACGTCATGACGTAACAGATGCACGCACACACGCAAGCACTTGCCTGCGCGCGCACGCCTACTTTCTCTCTCTCTCTCTCTCTCTCTCTCTCTCTCTCTCTCTCTCTCTCTCTCTCTCTCTCTCTCTTACACACGCACACGCACACGCACACACACACACACACACACACACACACACACACTATCCATCACCTCTTTCCCAAAGTGTTCAACCACGTTCAAGAATCTTCAGTTTGAATCTCCCTGTTGTATATAAATTATTTAACCCTTTTTTTTTTTTTTTTTTTTTTTTTTTTTACTTTTTTTCCCCTTTTTGATCTCCTCGTTCAGTTGCATGATGGGAGACGTCTGAAATCTGGATATCGGTGTTCGGTGTCCGCCCAGGTCGTGAAAATATCTGCGTGGTATTAGATTAGCTAACTGTGATTCAAGCTTTTTGAGCATTGGTTTCAGTTGGCATGGCAAATGTGTGTGCCACTGAGTATGTGTGCATACGTTTGTGTGTAAACGGGCATGTTTAAAGGTAAAAAGCACCGCCAGTGTAAGCAGTTTTCCTTATATTTATTTTCTACTGCAGTACGCTAACGATACTAATGGTTCTCGCACGGCGAGTTATTTAATCCCTTCTTTTTTAATTGTAAAAGATCTCTTGCACATGATGTTGAGCCTCTTGTGTGTGATGGGTTTGTTTTTTTTTGATGGCGATCGTGGACGGCGGACCACTTGCTCATAACGGTTCCTAGATGTGGAAAAACCCTGCTGTGTGTTTGGGGGAAAAGAAGTTATCAGTCACCTGCTGGACTGGGTTTCCAGCTGAGCCGATAGCAAGCAGGCCTGTAAGCCCATAGATTATCTCATTAGGCCAGTCTTTCTCGATCAAGCCCAAGAAAAAAGATTTGGTTCTTGTACCCCCTTTTTTCCCTCACCCAGCCGTTTGGTGGTCCACATCGGGCCACTTAGCTGGAAAGCGGTGTGCAGATAGACTGATCATGTGACTTGGACGTGGAAGCCATTCCTCATTTCGTTGGTTCACCCCAGGTTGTTTGTTTTCTCAGTGCGTGGTTGAGACTTTCTGACTTTTTGTAAGTGAAGAGCAGGTAGCTGCAAGCAGAGTCATGTCTGAAACAGAAGCTGAAGGCGAAGAAGAATTCTCAGTTGTGGTGAAGAACAACAAAAGGAAAAAAAGAAAGCAAAAAAGCATCATGCCCAGATGCCCAGAGGAGATTGTGGTTTACAGGGCACACGACCTTCACCTTTACTTCGATTGGCTGATCACCTTCCCTGTGTGACCGTCAACTTCTGAAACTGGGCGATAGCAGCTCTTGCTGTCACATACATGTCGAGTGTCAGGGCACTGTCGCACGGACATTACGTAACGGTGCTGTTAGTCGAAATATGCTGGAAACGCAGCGTTTCTTTCCCCCCCCCCCCCCCCCCCCCCCCCCCATCACGACTTTTAAAAAATACATAGAATTTAAAATGTGTGGGCTAATCACCCGGTGATACTGTTGTATAACATTAGTCTGAAAGCGCGAGCGCATTTCAGTAAGAGACTCGCTCGCCAAGAGTGAGAGGCAGACAGCTTTGCATGAGCAGACAATAAATACGGCCACAGTCACAATCTACTCATATGAAGTAGAACTTGCCAGGCTGTTGGAAGTCGGCAATGGGCTGAGACGTGAAATCCTGGCCTGAAAAACGAGTGGTAATTCAATAGTACATGCTCGGTCATGATGAGTCCCCTTTCATTGTGCGTGCATGGCGTGGGTATCAGGGGCAGGGTGTGCGTCACCGCTGCTCTGGGACAGCCCATGGTGTGTGTGATAAGAGGGACAGACAGACACTGGCAACAGGCTGGAGCATGTGTCGGGCATGTGACACAAGGACGGGGGGGGGGGGGGGGGGGGGGGGGGGGGGGGGGGGGGTTCTTTTGTCTACCTCAAGTGTAGTTAAGGAGAGTGGATGGATGGTGCGGAGTGCGAAAACTCGTTCTTTCTCTGTCACTGTCTGTGTGTGTGTGTGTGTGTGTGTGTGTGTGTGTGTGTGTGTGTGTGTGTGTCTCTCTCTCTCTCTCTCTCTCTCTCTCTCTCTCTCTCTCACACACACACACACACACACACACACGTGTGCACACACACACTCGCGCATACACACACACGCAAGCACACGCACGTATGCACACACGCACACGCACACACACACACACACACACACACACACACACACTGTGTAAATGGGGACAACTGCCCTCTTCACCCAGAAAAGGACTGGACGTTCCAAACCCTTTATCGGTCCTTGGCCGATGTCCGACCTCGATGTACACTCTTGGGGTGGGTGACCCACATCCCATCACGTTCCCCTCCACCAGCTGCCTGGGAACCCGTGACGTCATGCTGATTAGCCCACATCACCTTCGGGGTCACATTTTGCAAGGATGCTGTGTACTTTCCCTCACCCCACATGACAATGGTTGAATAAAACACCTGGTTTCTGTTAACGGGTTTGAAAAAGAAGACGACGAGGGTAAGGATGTACAGATAACGGATGAATCGAGCTGTCCCTCTTTCTACCACTACTTAACAATTGAGATTTGAATTGGGATAGAGAAAGCCGCCAGAAGAGATTTTGCGTGTTAGCACCCGATAAAGATGAATGGTGAGATTTACGTGCTAGTAACCCTATTGCCTCCCGATGAAGATGAATGGTGATATTTACGTGCTAGTAACCCTATTTCCTCCCGATGAAGATGAATGGTGACATTTACGGGCTAGTAACCCTATTGCCTCCCGATAAAGATGAATGGTGACATTCACGTGCTAGTAATCCTTTTGCCTCCCGATAACGTGCTGGTAGCCGTATTGTCTTATGTCTACCGATAAAGATGAAAGGTGAGATTTACGAGCTAGTAATCCAATTGCCTCCAGATAAAGTTGAATGGTGAGATGTACGTGCTGGTAAGCCCTGTTGCCTCCCGATAAAGATGGAAGATGAGATTTACGTGCTAGTAACATTATTGCCTACCGATAAAGATGAATGGTGAGATGTACATGCTAGTAACCCTGTTGCCTCCAGATAAAGATGAATGGATGAGATTTACGTGCTAGTAACCCTGTTGCCTCCAGATAAAGATGAATGGATGAGATTTACGTGCTAGTAACCCTGTTTGCCTCCAGATAAAGATGAATGGATGAGATTTACGTGCTAGTAACCCCTGTGCCTCCAGATAAAGATGAATGGATGAGATTTACGTGCTAGTAACCCTGTTGCCTCCAGATAAAGATGAATGGTGAGATGTACGTGCTAATAACCCTATTGCCTCCAGATAAAGATGAGTGGTGAGATGTACGTGCTAGTAACCTTTTTGCCTACCGATAAAGATGAATGGTGACATTTACATGGTAGTAGCTCCAGAGTCTTCCGATGAAGATGAAAGGTGAGATTTACATGCAGGTAGCCCTATTGCTTCACGAGGAAGATGAATGGTGATATTTACATGCAGGTAGTCCTATTGCTTCATGAGAAAGATGAATGGTGAGATTTACATGCAGGTAGCCCTATTGCTTCACAAGAAAGATGAATGGTGAGATTTACGTGCTAGTAGCCCAAGACCCTTCTGCTGATGATGAATGGTAAGATTTACATGCTAGTGGCCCAAGACCTTTTAGTTGATGATGAATGGTAAGGGATTCACGTGCTAGTAGCCCTTTTCCCTTGTGGTGATGGTGAATGGTAAGATTTACGCGCTAGTAGCCCTAGCCTTTTCTGATAATCATGAATGGTAGGTTTTACGTTCCAGTAGCCATAGACACTCTCTCTCTCTCTCTCTCTCTCTCTCTCTCTCTCTCTCTCTCTCTCTCTCTCTCTCTCTCTGCTGCTGCTGCTGCTGCTGCTGCTGCGATGATGAACGGTAAAATTGACGTCCCAGCAGCCCTAGGACCTCCAGGTGGTGATAAATGGTGAGATTGACGTGCCAACAGCCCGGGATCCTTCAGATGATGATGATGATGAATGGTGAGACGTACGCCCAAGCAGCCCAAGGCTGTAAGGGACAGGTCATATGCAGAATACATATGTATCTGTTTTGAAGGTCGGGTCGTTTCTTCGGGTGCCGGCATTTCACGTGGAGACTGTTGTGACTTGTCCCTAGTGTAGTCAGACTTGTCGTCGGACTAGTCTGTGCATGGGGGGGGGGGGGGGGGGGGGGGGGGGGGGGGGGGGGGGGGGTGCCTCTCACTGTCTAAAGGACGTTCTTAACTGAGAGAACCAATTGGTTCGCGAATCTCTTAACTGGCGAACAAAACTATGAACTATAGGAATAGTTCTCTTTGCTGAAAAGTCCATGAGGCATGATCTTGTCGGCAGAGTTATGAGGAGAAATCGAGAACTGATTCTGTATGATTGAATTTTGAACGCTTTCCCTAAGAGAGGGAGGGAACTGCTTGCTGCTCGCTGGTGCTGGACCGACATATTTTATAAGGCCTGCTGCTGGTTTGAAACAGTGGTGAAATCGATTTTAGCATTCCGAAGCCCTGAGAACTTCCATAGTTCGTCCGTACCGAAGGCTAAAATGATAAACGAAACGTTAACTAATGAACCGAAAATGGGGTATGTAAGTTTTACCAGCCACAAACGGGATTCCCGTCGTAGTAGAGCTGTTGCAAACTGATTTTCATTGTAGGGGAGCTTATGAAATGTTACTTCATACGGTGCGAACCTAAGAAGTTCCCAGAACGTGAGCGATTCATTTACCTCTTCGCCGACCTTGGATCGCGAACCAAAAGATAGGACAACTCCGAACGACAAGATCGCTGACATGGCGAACAAATCGAATTCTGTTGCCTGTTTGCAAACTTTTTCTTCTTTTATATGCCTCTGGCCAGACAGTAACTATGACTTTGAGACCTGTCAGTCGGTCGGTTGGTCGGTCTGTCTGTCTTTCTCTCTCCCCCCCCCTCTCTCTCTCTCTCTCTCTCTCTCTCTCTCTCTCTCTCTCTCTGTGTGTGTAGTGTGCATGCGTGCGTGCGCGTGTGTACGGTTGTGTGAGAGAGAGAGAGAGGTAGGAAGATACAGGGAGAGAGAGACATGTCCATAGTGACAGGAATTTTTCCCATCATTTTCTGGATACCGTGAGCAGACCACGGTCAAGAGAAGAGATCCCGTGTGGTTAATAACACCACACATGGAGCACATCTGTTTTCTCATTCTTCTTCCTTTTTAAACTGCCAGAAGGTGCCATTATGCTCACCATACAATAATAAACCGCTTGGTATTCAACGTCTATGTTTCCAGTGCTGCGACTTGTATGTACGATCAAAGACGTTGACGTTTTTACTGCAGATTTTATGAAAACCTGGATCCCATCTGTTTCACAGGATGTAGATTTTTTTTTTTTTTTTTTTTTTTTTCAAGGAAGTAAATGTTTATCGCTTTATCTTATGGTTGGTGGAATGTTTTGTTTCCGGTAAGCCGTTTAGTTTCAGCGCTTAATATATAGACATGGTTTGTCGTGGCATTTTAACTCATATTTAGTTCGTATTTAGTTTTTTTATTTATTTTTCGGTTTGTTTTTATTTGTCGGCTGTGTGTTAGAGACACATCACTCACTACCTTACCTATCAGTGTGCCGTCTAAAACTTACGTTTAGCGCTCTCTCGTGTTAGAGACACATCACTCACTACCTTACCTATCAGTGTGCCGTCTAAAACTTACGTTTAGCGCTCTCTCTCTCTCTCTCCTCTCTCTCTCTCTCTCTCTCTCTCTCTCTCTCTCTCGTTTCCTATCCCTAAACAAGGAAGAATGCTTAGTATGTAACGTAGTCTCTCTCTCTCTCTCTCTCTCTCTCTCTCTCTGTGTGTGTGTGTGGCCCCTCACTCTCTCTGTCTCTGTCTGTCTGTCTGTCTCTCTCTCTCTCTCTCTCTCTCTCTCTCTCTCTCTCTCTCTCTCGTTTCCCATTTCTAAACAAATCAGAATGCGTAGTATGTGACCATTTCGTCTCCTCTCTCTCTCTCTCTCTCTCTCTCTCTCTCTCTCTCTCTCTCTCTCTCTCGTTTCCTAAACAAGTCTGAATGCATAGTATGTAACCATTTGGTTTCCATGTGAGAAAGTCATGCTGAGGAAAAGGGAAGGGAAGGAGTGGGGTTTGGGGGATGAGGGGGGAGGGGAGGGTTGATGGGGACTCATACTGAAAAAGACACGAGGGGGATAGGCGGGAGGAGGGGGGGGGGGGGGGGAGGGGCGAAGAGGCACCGTTGGGTGTGGGGGCATGGAGGGGGGTGGGGGTGAAGCGCTCGGCATTGATTTTGTCCGAAATTGAGGGATGCGTTGTGTGCCGGTTAATGTGGCTAACGATTATTGGAAAACCCAAGGGATGTGTGTGTGTGTGTGGGGGGGGGGGGGGGGGGGGGTAAGAAGCGACTTGTTTCTCAAAATAGCAGGTTGCTTCGTCAGTTATGCATAACACCAGCTTTCATGGGAACGCCGATCGTGGAGGCCAAACGTGGGCTTTGTGTGTTTCCCAGGCCCACTTGTGCCGTTGACTTGGATTTGGCTTTCCTTTCCCTACGTTTGGTTCCCCCACCCACCCACCCACATCATCCCTCCCCTCCCCTTTTAGAAACAGTGAGTGAACAATGTGTGCTCCAACACACACACACACATACACACACAAACACGCGCGCGCGCGCACGCACACACACACACACACGCACACGCACACACACACACACAGAGCGTCAGCTGCTTGGTGACACGTTATCTTGTCATGGTGGTGGTCTTGGATGGGAGCCCTGGGGATGAGGGAGAGAATTTGGAGTGAGTGTGTGTGTGTGTGTGTGGTGGTGGTGGTGGTGGTGGTGGGGGGGGGGGGGGTGCGACTTTGAGACAGGCCCTGGTTAAAGGGCTGTGTAGTGACTGTGGCTGACTGTGGCGGTGGTCCGGCCTGTCAAGTGCACCCACACTCAGCTCAGGGCTGACGGATGGCGGGCGGCAGGCACAGGGGTTGTATTGGTGGTGGCTGGGGTCTGCCGTTTTCCTGACGCAGGAAGTCTTCGCGGGAAATAATGTGTACCGTTGCTATGGGAACGTGCCCTGTCAGCGGGGAGAGTTGAAGGGGTGAAAAGGATGGTGGGGGAAAGGAGGGAACACGGCGGCAGATGCGTGGCTTCTCTCTCTCTCTCTCTCTCTCTCTCTCTGACAGTGTGCCGGGCTGTACTCACTTGTGTGGGGGTTGCAACGTCTGTCTGCCTTGCCTACTAGATGCCCGCGCCCAGCCCCATTGTTGGGAAGTGTGTCGATACGCTCGCTAAGTTGCCGTGTTCGCTTCGCCTGGATCATCGCCGCCCCCCTTGTGCTTTTTGAAACTTGAACCACAAGCATTCCGGCCGCGAGTGGCGAGAGTTTTCTGGTGGCGGAGATGGTGACAAGTGTGTGGAGTTCATGTCATGTGGATTGCACGTGTGTGGCCCTGTGCGAACGTGGGATCATCGGCTACTGTCCAAGTAGCGGCTGCTGTTTCTGTGTTGGATGGCTAGCCAGTGTTACGCGGATCGTGTTTTCATCCGTGTTCTTCGTCGCGTTTCAAGGGTAAGAACGAAGTTTAGGAACGTCCCAGTGTAGTACTGTTTCCATGAAAGTTTCGGGGAAGTGCAATGTGGTAGGCTTCACTTGTATGAACAGGGCGAAACGAAAGTTTCCTGTGGACGTTTTGATTATTAGGCAGACCTACAAATGTGTTATCATTCA
>JADBJO010000457.1:140000-195000 GCA_016801955.1 Conus betulinus
TGTTGAAATAAATAGCTACACACACACAAAATGAAAACACACACACACACACACACACACACACACACACACGGTGAGTGCGCGTGCAGGCGCGTTCGACGTTTCTGAACTGAAGGTAACCAACTACATCGCCAATTGTTTCGGTTTCCAATCCCAGTTTATCCTTGAGGGGAAAGGGGAGAGGGATGAAAAGGGCGAGCGGGGGGGGGGGGGGGGGGGGGGGGATTTAGAGGGAGGAGAGGGAGGGACAGACAACTTGCAAATCTGGTTCAGTGTCAAAGAGAAGTCTAGCTTGAAAGATTTTTGGGGAAGAGAAAGGGGTGAGCATGATGATGGGAGAGAGAGAGGGGAGAGAGAGAGAGAGAACAAGAGAGAGCAGTTGAAGACGACCAGAGGCCAGGCCAGGCTCAGTAATAGGCGGAGGCGCCACAGAGCGCCGCCAGAAAATAGAAAAGTGAATTTTCAGCCCCGCGAAGTGCTTGCCCCGTTGTCAGGGAAACGGCTGCGTGGCATGGTCCCCATAGCGACGCGCGATGCCGTACTGGGAGGGGGGGAGGGGGAGGCGCTGGCCCCGCCAGAGGAGGAGCGAGAGCGAACGAGAGAGATGGAGAGGGGGGTGGGGCGAGTTGGCACTTAGAGAGTGAGCTGGAGCGATCAACTTTGGCATGCTTGCTTTGGGGGGGGGGGGGGGGGGGGGGGGATGCGGGATTAATAGGGTAGGTGAGGGACAAACGAGGAAGAAGGGGGAGTGAGGTAAGGGGGAGGGGGAGGAGTGGTATGCGATGCGCTGCTTTTTGCCGTTCAGCAGTGGGCATGGTGTACACGTGTAGCTCACGATCATCCAGCCTCCTTCTCTCCGTGCATTGTGTCATTTGGTAGACAAAAAACACGTGTCGATCTTCACCCGCGCTCTTGTGTTTACTGTTGCTTTGTCGATGTACCCTCCCTCCCTCGCCCACTCTTTCCACACCAACTCCTGTCTGTCTGTCTCTCTCTCTCTCTCTCTCTCTCTCTCTCTCTCTCTCTCTCTGTGTGTGTGTGTGTGGAGCGCTTGCTGCTTTGCGTAACGTAACTGTAGGTCTGTGTCAGTCATTGATTAAGTCGGCGGCGTAAGTCTAGATGAAGGAAGACAAAGAAAGAACGTGCCTGTTAATCTCTTGTCTCTCTCTCTGTCTTGCGTGTTGGCCCAGTCTTCCCCAGCTGCGGTTACGCTATCGAGGTTACGTCACTTGGTCGCCGGGAGCGGTAGGGAGGGGGGTGGGGTGGAGGGGTCACTTTTACGCCAGTGCGTGTGCTCGACCTGCTTTGAATGTGTGTGTGTTGTAGCAAGAACTCTTTTTCTGGTTTTCCTTTTCATGGCTCTCCTCCTCCCCTGTCCCCCTTCCTTCTGCCTTTTTTTTTTTTTTTTTTTTTTTGTTTGTTGATACACATGCATTCATATGGGATCTGTCCTTTATCAAGCAGGTAATAATGTGTATTGCACAGCCTAACACGTAGGCCAGTCTGTGATCAAAGGAAAATGCTAGCGCATGCGCACGCATCATGTGCGCGCGCGCGCGCGCGCACACACACACACACACACACACACACATTCCCGGCGTGCGACGAGACATGCAGGGTTTTTTCTTTTTTTTTTTTTTTTTTTTTTTTTTAACGCTGGCTTTTAGTTACACGTATTATACCTTAAGTGGGTGACACACGACTGCAAACAATGTACGGAAATCTACTTCCAGTCATCTGGCCACTCTGTACTTGGGAGTGATGATATACTGTTTTATTAACCATAATTTTCTAGAAACATTTTCTTATTGTCACACTCGGTTAATGGGATTCGTTTCCATTTATCAGTTCTATATGCCGTGACTTAATGAGTGCAGTTTGGACGGACACGCACACAGCGTGGAAGACGAGTGTTGATGATGATGCGTGCTCGTGATGATGATGAATGGAGACAATGAGGATCCTCGGGTCTGCACACTATGGTGTCTTCTCCACGCAGTCGTCAGGTCACTCTTCAAGACGTGACAGTGTCCCCGCTATTGATTGGTTGAAGAGTGCGCAAAAATCAATCAACACCCTCCACCCACCCCCCACCCCAGCCCCGCCCCATCCCCCCTTCGTTCCTCCTGTATGGAGGAAGAGGTAAGAGATTTTTAAACACATCGAGGATTCGTTGGTTTTGTGTGTTTAAAGAAAAAAAAAAAAAAAAAAAAAAAGGAGAAAAGGGAGAAAAAAGTTAGGTTTGATGATGTCCTGACCGACTTGTGAACGATAGAGTTCAGTTAAATACCCTCAGTGTGTGTGTGTGTGTGTGTGTGTGTACTCGAAAAAACCGTTTCCAGCTTTTAACCACAGTTTAACGAGCATGTAGATTGAACGTTCTTGCGGGCGACGACACTGGGAAGGAAGATGAGACTCGCGATGACGCAGGTCTCATCATGTGTGTCAACCACCACAGGCTGTGTGGGAAAGTGAGTTTGCACAGTCGGCCGGCGTGTTTTAGTCCACTCGAGTGCTCCGTTTGTCGATGGGAGGCAGAGGGCTGGTGGCTAGTGAGCGTGTTACGCGAAGGGGTTGACGTCTGCGTCACACCAGACCCTCTTCCCCAACACGCACACACACACACCAGCAACTTTCGCATGACGGCTCCCTGTGACTTGTGTGAGTGAGAGAGGAAGCAGAGACGACGAGACGGTCTATAATGTCACGGGCCCCATCGTTGTGTGTGTGTGTGTGTGTGTTGTCTCTAGTAGTCGAATGTCGGTGTTAGTTAACAAGTTTCCTTTCATCCCGTGTGGGTTTGCCCTTTTTTTTTTTCTTCACTTCCCCCTCGGTCGGTTTGAGAGACAGGCCGCTCCGGATTTATAGACTTTATACTGGTGGTGTAGTTTGCTGTCATGATCTTCGAAAGGAGGGGACACGATCTTTCAGTCTTGATCAAGGCTTTGTTGGGTAAGGGAATGCGAAGACTTTCGGGGGGGGGGGGGGGGGGGGGGGGGGGGGGGGTTCGTTCGTGACGCCATGGGGACCGATGTGACGCCATGGGGACCGATGTGATTGTGTGTGGGGGGGGGTGTGGGGGGGGGGGGGGGGGGCGGATTAAGCAACAGGACAGCTGGGGATTGGTGCAGATAGACAGACCCCACCATTAGGCAGCCTTCTTCCACGCCTCCAGTAGAGGAGGATAGCAACAGGTAGGAGGGAGGAGAGGCAGAACAACTAGCTGCCGGCTTGTGTGTCCGTGTGTGTTGTTGAGGATGGCTAGTCATGTATGCCACGTTTTCATCTTTTTTTTCTTTTTTTTTTTCTTTTTTTTCTGGTGGGGAAGGAGAGTAGGGCCATGCTGGTGGCATGTGGCAGAACTTGTTGCTGAACAGGCAAGGTCTTTGTGCTTACAGACCGTGATTTGTATGGTTGTAAAATTTACCCACACATACATGTACCAGTCATAAGTCCTTGTTTAGAGGCCCCTCATATTACCCCTCCCCCTTTGTACTGGTGTCATTGATTGCCCCTCACAAGAACAGAATGGCTTTTTTACTTGGAGAGAATATAAACTAATCATTGAGAAAATGATTATTCCGCCAGACTACTATAGGGGCAGACAAATTACAAGACAAAACATGATGCGTTTCGGTTTCTTTGGTCTTCTTCAAGTAAGATGAACAATATATTCAGGACAACTAAAATGTTGAATGAGCAGTTGTTTTATCTTCTCAAATTATGTGCAAGATGTTCATTTTTATTCTCTCACTCTCTCTCTCTCTCTCTCTCTCTCTCTTTCTCTTTGTGCACACACAAATAAAGCTCTCCAGTGTACATTTTGATAAATTTCAGGACTGGGGGGGATGGATAAGGATGGTCTCAATCCCATTGTCATGATTGTTGGGATGGTTTTAATTCCTTTTCAAGATTGGGGAGTCTTTCCAGCTTGTACCCCTGTGCATGAGATATAACTTGCACAGGAAAGAGTGTAGTTCAGACTTGGGCAGTGTCCTTTTCATTCACAGTGACATCTTTTAGAGTAAATCCCCCCGTTGGATAATTTTTTTTTTTTTTTAATTGTGAATGTAAAAGCCAGTGTGAAATTAGTGAAACCAGATGTCATTGTGAATTCAAAGACTTAGGAGCTGTGTGCGCAAAGCCTACTAGATATTTAAGGACCATATCATGCTGTGAATACCATAGATAACATTATCACCTGTCTGTGCTGGATTAGTGGTGATTACAGTTAAGCTGAAGTCATGCTCTGTTACATTATCAGCTGTCCATGCTGGATTAGTGTTGATAACTACTGATATGCTTGAGTCCTGCCCATGTTGGTTCAACAACCAATAGACAGGAATGAGACAGATGAAGTTTAGTGTTTCTTCACTGCTGTCTCATTCTGCTGCTTATCAGTGGGAAAATAGTGTGTATGGGCACTTCATGTGTCCCAAGTTTTCTTGTGAGTTTCTTCAGCAAGAGGTAAGATGGCTTGTTGTGATTGTCATGTCACAGTTTGTTTGTTTTAAAAAAAAAAAAAAGCTTTGTGACCCATGGTATACTTTATCTTTTCAGCAAGGAAATGTAGAATTTTGGCCAGAAAATGTCTCTTCAGTTGTTTTTGGGTTTTTTTTCTCCTCATTCCATGTCAGTGTCCAGTGCCATCCATGTTTGTGAATGTGTCTGGAGGGACATTTTTCATCGGATCTAAGACTTTAAAGTTGAAAATTTCAACAAAATTCGGGTGTGTTTTTTTTTAGAAGATGTATTTTAAAAAGAGTTGTGTGAATGATGACTGGTGAGTTGACTTTAACACGGTGACAGACCTGATATGGCCCTTTGCGGTCGGCTGGACTATAAGCAACATTAACCTAACCTAACCCGGAGTGACAGGATGGCTTATTTAAATTAATAGCAGTTATCTCATTAGTCTGACAGTTTTTGAGGTGATGTTTGTGAGCATATTTTCACTTTGCCATTGCATGTCGACTACTGCCATCAGTGGTCAGTTTTCTTTGGCAGACAGTAAGCATGATGGTGGATGATCATGTGGCGAATGGACAGTGGCAAAGCAGCCCTGGCAGAGGTAGTGGGTAGATAGAGATATTATGTAATAGCAAGGTAGTAGTATGATAGACTGGCAAGGACAACAGGTGGTTCACACTAACTGGCAGCGCTATGGAAACCCCATGATAAGCAAAACTCATTAGTTGTACATTTAGGCCATCTGCCCTGTGTAGATTTTCATGAATTTGCTTGCTAGCAGTTGTCCAGTACAGAAGGTCCAGTGTGAAGTATTTCAGGTGCATTGACTATTGAAACAGAATGTGTGTGGACTGTGGAAATCATTCTCGCCCTGGAGTAATGACCATTTATTTTCCCCAAGCATAAAGACTTCAAGAAAACCATTTTTCACAGGTACACTGTATGTTTCAGCATGCAGCAGTGTCCATCATGTCCATGTTCATGCACACATATGCTGCAAGTGTGTCTCTGTGTGCACATGCCTCTGTCGAGCCTGTCTTAACCTAGCTAACGGCAATTAAAATACCTCCAGTTAATTACAGGTATGAAGACCCTGCTCTTTGCTGGGATTGTTGCTCATGTCCAGTGTCAAGGCATTCTCTGAATGTAACATGCATGGTATTTAAAGACTACCTGGTTAACAACAAAGGAAGAAAAGAGGTAGAGAAGTGGGTGTTCTCTAATTGGTAGTCTCTGGACCCCAACCCACCCCAGCTCTTGCTCTCTGTCTCTCTCAAGTCTCTGTCTGTCTGTCTGTCTCTCTCTCTCTCTCTCTCTCTCTCTCTCCCCTCCCTTTTTTTCTCTCCAACCTCCCCTTCTCTCCCCCCCCCCCCCCCCCTTTCCCTTGCACCTCACTCCTCCTCCTCCATCCACCCCTTTCACTCTCAGTCTGCTTGTCCCTTTGTCTTTCTTGCTTACTTACTTGCCTTGTGTGTCTGTGTGTGTTTAAAAAGGTAGTAAGCTTTCAGTTGCTGCTGCACTGACGTCGTTTGACAGAAGATCACTGTGCATGTGTTCAAAAGAAATATTTATCATCAACTTTGCGCCGTGGTCATGTCATTTTCAGACTTGTACACACAGTGTTTTCTGATGGCTTCTTTCAGCCTGTTTCTTTCAACCGTACTGGGTCACTAAACTGCTGGTCAGTTCTGATACTGAATGCTTCACATTGTTCATGGGGTTTGTGATTAGCTGCAGCAAGGGAGGGCGGGTGGTGGTGGTAGGGGTGGTGGGGAGGAGGGGGGGGGGGGGGGGAGGGCTTAGAGTATCAGCAGCAAGGGATTAGATAAGGTAAGAGTGGGGTGGGACCCAGGCATCTGGTTTGTGTTTTGTCCAACCCCTTCCCCTCAGTGGCGGGCAGACCAGCATGTATGACAAGGGGGAGTCCTTGGAGTATGAGGAGGAGATATTTGAGTCGGACAGGACTTGAGCTGTTTGCTTTGGTAATATTTCTGTGAGAAAACAAAATGATGTCTTCTGTGCATGGTCATATTTACGGTGGATTGAATCTGTTGTTCCTCTTCTGCTCTCCCTCACACCTTCTCTCTCCCTTTTACCGGGTTAATCCCTTGTTTTCCATGCTACCCAGCAGCAGTATGCTCAGATTCTTGCTGTTCAGTGTGACTAATCAGCTTTGCTGCTGGTTAACTCATTTGCCTTGCTGGCTGGGTAGAATTTGGGAAATTGTAGATTTTTAAGTGATGATTCCCAAGGCAAGGAAGCTTTGTGTTGGTGCTGTGTTTGCTTTGTCTGCATTTAGATACCTTATCATGCTAATGAACATGGTTGACCAGTTTCTGTTTCTGGTTCTGTAAGTCATTACCACATGGTTATACAGAAAATGACAATATAAAAATGGTTGAGAGTACTAGATTGAAAATCAATGTTTACTGAAAGTTGAGCCACTAAAACAATCTTGAAAATGTTTCAGTGGCTCAGATACACAGACATGCATGTTATTACTCTCGCGGGCGCATGCGCACACACACTCACACACACACACACACACACACACACACACACACACAAGCACACAAGCACACACACACATACACTCAAGCGCGCGCCGTGCGCGCGCACACACACACACACACACACACACACACACACACACACACACTCTCTCTCTCTCTCTCTCTCTCTCTCTCTCTCTCTCTCTCTCTCTCTCTCTCTCTCACACACACACACACACACACTCGCACAATTACATGCACTCATGAACACACCTTGTCATGCACAGACATGTATAGGGTCTGTCAAGAAATCAACATGCGTTGTCTTCCACACTCTGCTGACGTGCATGTGCCATCATAAATGAAAACTGACCCCCCTTTTTTTTTTCATTCACTGTTTCAGAATCACTGACCTCGTGAGGAAAGATGCATGTCAAAGAGAACACGGCCCTGAGTTCAGCAGGGGACGTTGAGATCAAGGAAGAGATACCAGATGAACCCAGCATCAGTTCCACAGCCACCTCTACCATTTCACATGCTGGCTCCATCAGCTCAACCTCATCTGTCACCTCCTCTGTTGCTGATGTTAGCCGAATCAAAGGTGTCTCAGAAAAGTTTGTCAGCACGGCACTCAGCGTCACAGATAGTATCAGCTTGACGCACAGTGTTACCAGCACTGTCAGTTTAACACAAAGTGTTACAAACTGTGTCAGTTCAGTGCCGAGTGTCTTGGACTCTGTTGATGTGTCAAAGCGATTACTTCCCACTTCAGTGGAGTCTGACAACTCGGTGCAAAGTGTCACAGAATCTGTTTCCTCAACGCAAAGTGTCACAGAGTCGGTTAACTCATCTCAAAGTGTCACAGAATCAGTGTCTTCAACACAAAGTCTTACAGACTGTGTCAGCTCAGCGCACAGTATTACAGATGTAGTGAGTTTGAGACAGAATGCTGTAGGTTCCCATACAGTTTAATGGTGCAGCAATCGCTGATCATGTTGCTTCCTTACCTGTACTGGACGTGCCTATGGATGTTATCAACGCAATCGACTCGGCAGTGGAGACGGATGACTCGTCTCAAGAGGACATGGTGATAGATGCCAAAGACATTAAACAGGAAGTGGACAGTGAGGTTGAGGACATCAAAGAGGAAGTGGACAGTGAGGGAGAGGACACAGTGGACGGTAACGTACTCCATCGTCTGCGTGACATCGACCTGAAGTTGGAACCAGACAGCAACAGCAACAGCAGCTGCTCCATCAGCGCCAGCTTTTGGAACGGGGAGAGTGACGCCTCCATGCGGCAGAGGTTGTTCAACAGCCTGAGCCAGAGCTTCCCTGGCAGCGCTCTGTCTCGGGTCCTCCACTCTGTGGACACCCAGCCCTTGGACTCGGAAGATGAAGACCTTGTCCCGTCCGCCGAGAGGCTGAGTTCCAGCTGTTTTGGCTCCATCCGCCTGGACAAGGAAGATGACGATGACCTGACTCCCCTTTCATGGCTGCAGGACTCTGACCTGTTGAAGAACATCAATGCTGATCTTGATTCCATCAATGAAGAGCAGAAGGAGAATGCCGAGGGGCAGAAGAACAGCGACAGTGGGGGAGGGAACTTTGTGCCCCAGACGCATCCTTGCCATGTTCCGTACAACCCCTTGAAACATGTGAACTCCAAACCTCCCTACTCCTTCAGCTGCCTCATCTTCATGGCAGTGGAGGCGGCCCCAGGGAAAAAGCTGCCGGTGAAAGACATCTACAACTGGATCCTGACCAATTTCCCTTATTTCCAAAATGCGCCTACAGGGTGGAAGAACTCTGTCCGACACAACCTCTCCCTGAACAAGTGCTTCAAGAAGGTGGAAAAGGACAAAAGAGCGGTGAGTTGCTTCTTTTTCTGTTCTGTCCCTTTCTCTTGCTGTTTGTCAGCACGACTTCATAGGTGCATGTAAAGGGGTGAATACAGGCTGTTTTAAACAGACCTCAGGTAGTCAAGCAGGTTAGGTCTGCAGAAAAAGTAAGACCAAAAAAAAAAAGGGGGGGGGGGGGGGGGTGAGGTGTGGGGAGTGAGAATTATTTGTTGCCAATGAAAAACAGGAGATATGTTTTCCAGTGAGTGGATGGGGAGGGATTTTGGTGGAGAGGCATAGAATGCATGCCATAGTTATGTAGCATTAGCCCATATTTACCTGGATACACATTTGTATACATGTATAGGACCTAGGAGATGCATGCTGTGGATACACATGGACATGTATTAAATTCAACTCAAAATGCAGAAAATCATTCATGACCTCCACCATTCCCATCTTTTATACTTTACCTTCATCTCGATATGAATTTTAGTAGTGTGCAGCATGTGATTGTCCAGAAAAATTTCTTGTCCAGAAAATTTACGTCATTCTGAAAATGAGAAAATCTGTGCATTATGCACCCTATACACACTAACTAATGAACTAATCTGCCTTTGACTCACATCACAACATAATTCAGGTTCATATCTGGTCAAATATGGGCTAGATGACTGGTGCTTTTTGTGCATGTCTTTCTGCTGGATATGTGAGTTACACCATTGTCCTTGTGCATTCTGTTTCATGATCATCAGTGTTCAATATATGAATGTATCGAAACAAAAGTGAACAAGAGCTTGATGTCGATCCCCATAGCTGACAGAGTGTCGTTTGATTTCAGTTCTTTCAGGTCAGTAATAGAGACCCAGCTGGCACATTTTAACCTAAAAGAGACCTGGAGAGTCAAAATTTTATCTCAGCAGAACTAAGGAGTGAACCCCATGCTGTGTTCCTAGTGGGAGAGGCCATTGTTTCAAGTGATTGCATGTACAGGGTAATGTCTCAAGGGCAGTGGCTGTTAAAATCAGCGATAACGCCATTGGCTTCCCTGTGGGGTAGGGGCATCTCCCTTTACCTGCCTGCCGCTATCAGGTTGCAAAGGTCAATAGTGCTGTAGCACACTCAGGCCCCTTGAGTCGAGCAGGGACATGTTTAGTGTCGTCACGTGTCAGAATTAGCTGTAGTGGGGTGAGGAATGCATCCCTTTTGGCACTACTGCCCAGCCCCCACACCCACCCACCCACCCACTCACACCCACCCACCCACTCTTCCCTAAAAAATCTTGCTGTAGGGTTGGTACTCCGGATTTGATGTATTAGGTCAGTTGGATTTGATGTATTAGGTCAGTAGACGTAAAGTGTCCTGTAAGTTGAATGTGATAATCATCCACATAGAGGTTTGGCGATTTCTGATTTGATGTATTAGGTCAGTAGACGTAAAGTGTCCTGTAAGTTGAATGTGATAATCATCCACATAGAGGTTTGGCGATTTCTGATATTTTACTGTTTGTTTGCATTGTTTACTTAAATTATGTACCAAGTGGGGGGTGTAAAAAATATGAAGTAACTTGGCACATTACTGTAGGGGGCCGGAATAGCTCAGTTGGTAGAGTGCCGGACCCGTGATCCTGGGGTTGTGGGGTTCGAATTTTGGTATAGGGGGATTTTTTTCCCTCAGAGTTAACATTGGTTCTGACTCCATCCCCATACAGCCAATTGAATGAGACTATAAATGGAGGTTCCATGTGTGAATGCACACACAACAGCTTGCACACACGAAAAATCCCATCACCAACTTTCGGAAGAGAAGGCCAGTTTGGCCGTTGGTATGGATGACACGTTACACATAGCATGCACCTTCCCCAAAGATGGAGTATGGCTGCTTAATGGCAGGATAAAAAACGGTCATACACACAAAACACTACTGCCTGTCTATACTGGCAGTGTCCACAGGAGTATCAGCCTGCATACGCAGAAAGACAGAAGAGAAAAGGCACATTACTACCAGTAGTCATGATTCAATAATTGACCAGTATTTGTACCGGGAATTGTCTATAATGTCAAGGAAGAAGAAAGGCAAGTGTTTCATGTTAGGCTCCCACTAGTAAAGGAAAAGAATGTTTTACTTTTTATTTGTAATGAAATGTGAATTTGGATGGAATGGCAACTGTTGCACTTGAATAGTTGTTCCCATCCAAGTCGCATATTCCGTGCTCCCCATTACCCTGTTCATAGTGACCTTACTTTTCAGTTTTGCACATGCCGGTGTGGAGTTTTTGTCAGTCGTCAGTGCAGTCAAAGTTCATGGGGACTGTTATTGGAAGGATGTCGGCGATCGTTCTGTGAAGGGGGCTTCTCATTCATGGAGCATGACTAGCAGCAGAAATTTTGCTTGTCTATTCTATATGATCAATTCTCACAAGTTGACATTTTTTAAACTCTCATCTCATGAATGATAGAATGATAGATTTTTTAGAATGCCCACAGAAGAAGAATGGGCTTTTCTACAGTCAAAGCTATTAAGATAAAGAATTGTTGCACAAACTTTTTATGTCTTTGTCTTGTAGTGTTTGACAAAGAGACAAGTCAGAATTTGGATGGTTTCATCAGAGGGAGGGTGTGGGTGGGTGGGGGCAACGCTAAAAGTAAAACACAAATGGCAAATTGATGCTATTTCTTCTTCTTTTTTTTTTTTTTTTTACAAGAAATATTAAGGACAGTTTAACTTTAACTTAGTTTAAGTGAATATTTGTAAATGATTTTTTAATGACACATTATTTTATGTTAAATGTTACAGGTAGTTGTAGATCTATGCAGGGGTAATGGATGCATGAACGCATACCTAACAGTGGATACGAAATGATATCTCTTCTTAAGTTGGATAAATGCATACTGATTCAATCAATGTGTTTTTTAACTAATTAAAAAGATCCATTTGAAGGCAGGAATTTTACAAAAAAAAAAAAGAGCTCATAATTTCAGGTCAATGTGTATGAAATAAAACTTGTCATTCTGATACCAATGTATTCAACTTGTGCACTTTCCTAAGACCTTGTTATGAAATGCATAAGTGTTTCCGCCATTTTGCCAAAGCAGTTGTGTTGATGATGGAATGGGGAAGAACAAATGAATGAGACATGTTTTGGTCATCATTTTGAGAATAGCAAGGTATTAACATGATGTTTCAATGTGATGCTGTTTAGTGTAGTGAATTCAGACATGTCTGATTATTTGATCTAATGAACTTGAAAGTTGACAGTGACATATTCTGTGTCATGCGCTTGTTTTCATTGATGGGTAGGCTGGCTGTTCTAGGAATGATCGGACTAGTGGGTCAGGTCATAATGACATTTGCATTTGAATTTTCTTTTATCACATATTCACTCGTCTTGCACAGCTGATGACTTTAGGTCTTACTCATGAGAAAAGTGAAATCCGTTCAGCAAAATTGTTTGTGATGTTTGTTCATCAGTCTTTTTTAAACACTTGCAACAGAAATGGCTCAAAAATCATAGCATTTTGGCGGTAATAATGTTCACAAACAAACTCCCTGAAAAGTGAACTTTTTCCTTTATTCATTAAAATTTAAAGTGGCTTTCTCTGAATCTAGTTACTTGGAAAAACCATCAACTAAATGTTTTGTACTCTAGTTTTACATCTCTAATACTGTTAAGTCAGTTAACCTCTTTAGTAGTTTTTTTTTGTTGTTTGTTTTTGTTTTTTTCCTTAGGTGATTTCCTTCTTTTTTTTTTTTTAACTGATTTCCTTTTTCAGCTGATTTCCTTTTTCCCCTTCTTTCAGCTGATTATCTCATTTTGGCTGATATCTTCAGATTTTTTTTCCTCATAAGTGATATAAAATCGGAATGAAAACTGTAAAAATTTGTTGAAAATATAGTTGAAAGCAGCAGATCTGTTATTTTGCTCTGTGAAACAGATGCTTGCAGCACTGCATGTTTTTCCCCACCTTTCTTTGCACCATCAGCTAGCTCCTCCATGTTTGCAGTCACACTTCTTTTGTCTTATCTTCCAGAAGTTGGCATGCGTGCTACTGATAAAGGATTCTGTTCAGAAAGTGTTGTGCATTTTTTTTTTTTAAATCATCAAATTAAAATGATGATTTAACACTGGGGCATAATTAATGAAGCATGTAATTACCACACACATGAAAACATCTCTTGTGCTGGTATTAAAGAAAACATTGTCGGTATATACTTAGCCAGGTCATTAATTAATTCAGATCATCAAAAATCTGTCATACTGCATCAGGCATTTGACAAAACTGCTGGAACTTTTTAATGATAAAAGAGAGAAAAGAATCCGAATTATGAAAATGTTTCCATAAAGACTGATCCGTGTTTGCAAAAGTATGTGTGTGCGTGGGTGTGCGTGTGTATGTTGACATTTCCTATGTAGTTATATAAATGCCAGTAGGACCAAACTTATTAGAATGAAATATTGATGAGGTTTTTTTCTGCCATCCCCGGCAGAAAGTTGTCACCTAAATGACAAAGACTGTCTTCATAATGATACCACATATCTATCTGCTATGATCTATCAATCTGTGTAGATACATACATACATTTATATTTATATATATATATATATGCATATATATATGTGTGTGTATGTGTACATGTGTGTACTCATATTAACTATATTTTTTTATCAGTTTGTCAAAATATGATCAGCTAAAATCATTGTTTTATGATGATCTTACATTGATATTGTATGCAAATATTGTGACAAATATCATTTCTAACAGATCCATCTATTCTTTCGTGGAAGTCTAAACTAAACATGACAGTCTGTGTGTATAAATGAAGACTGATGTCTTCTCTGACATTTTCAGAACATCGGCAAGGGTTCACTATGGTGCATCGACCCCGAGTATCGCCCCAACCTGCTGCAGGCTTTGCGGAAGACCCCGTACCATCCATACCAGCAGCTTCAGATGATGTCTTCCATGGTACCTCCTCAGCAAGTCCACCATGTGCAGGGATTTCCAGGGTAGGTGGAGCTCTTGCTTTTGACTCTCTGTGTGCTCTAGATTTTTCTCATTGATTCTGTTTTCAAGATTTGACTCTGTTCACTCTGTCTGGCTGTTGTCTTTGACTGACTGTTGTTTTGAGAGCCTCTGTCTTTGTTCTCGACTCTGGGTCAGTCTGTTGTCTTGGATCATTAGTCTTTGTCTCATCGTCTGTCTGTGTCTGTTGTTTTTGACAAACTGTTGTCTTGGACTCTGTGACTCTTCTTTTTTCTATGTCTGTTGTTTCTGACACTGTTAGGGTTTTTCTTTAGACTCTGTGTCTGTTGTCTTGGACTCTATGACTGACTTCTCAGTGTCTGTTGTTTTTGACTCTGTGTCTGTCTGTTGTCTTTGAGTTTGACTCTCTCTCTCTCTGTCTTGTTGTCTGATTGTCTTTTGTCTGTGACTCTGTTGTTTATAAATGTGTCTATCAATTTTCCTCCACTCTGTATTTGTTATCTTTGACAGTGTGTCTCCTAGTTGTCTTTAATAATGTGCCTCTCAGTTGTCTTTGACTCTTTTGTCCATCGTATGTCTTTACTATCTAACTTACCTACAGAATTCCCCCCCCCCCCCCCCAACCTCCCCACCTCCCACCCCCACCTCGCCCCGCCCCGACTCCTTTCAAGACCATCTTTCTACAAGTCAACTTAGCAGAATTTTTTCAAATGACAATACATCATTACTTTTTTTTTTTTACATGCACACAAGCATGCATGCGTGTGCACACTCACATGCCTGCACACAAACACACACACACACACACACACACACACACACACACACACACACACACACACACACAGGTGCACATACACATTCACATACACATGCATACACACGCATGTATATGATATAGACACACACACACACACACACACACACACACACACACACACACAGTTTGAACCTCTTGGAGCAACCTCCAGAATTTCTTAAAGATTATGTTTTGAATCGAAAGGCATATTACCGTGGGAAATAAGTGTTGTTTAAATATAGGAAAAAAAAAAAATGTTAGTGTCACAGTGTTTGTTAAGCAAAAGATCTTTGAATGGTTTATTTTAGAGGATTTTTATTCAAGAGTATTGTTCTTAGTATCAGGTTTGATTGACAGTGAATCGAAGGGAACGAGGTGCACCAATTATTGAAATCAGAATGCCGAGTTCATGAACGTGAAGACCGTGTCCTGAGAGTACACAGTGTGAGGATATGCGTACACGCGCTCTTGTGTGCTTGGCTGCATTAGCCTATAGATGCTAATGGTCTGGCTTAGCGTTTGCCAGTTCAAGAAAGGACATGTTTCGATGTTGTTCATCAGTGTCGCCATGCGAAGTCGAGGCTGACACGTCAAAGGAAGTGCCTGTCAGACCCAAGCTTAGTATCTGTTGTGCCGTCGATAAGGAAAAGGCGGAAATCGGTTCATAGTTTTCCTCATTCAGTAAATAGCTGTTAAAAGTTAAAGGCTGGCCTGATCAGTCTTCGATCAAGATAGGGAGCGGCGTTGTGAGATAGGTGCGCTCATCGATCTTTTCATCGTAGACATTCTATGAGCGAGAATCTGATTCTCTCTACGATGACATCGACCCATGGGGGTGATGGGGGGGGGGGGGGGGGGGGGGGGGGGGGGGGGGGGGGGGGGGGGGGGGGGCTGTCACTCAAAACCGTGTCTTGCAAAATTGATGGGCAGGTTTTTATTCATGCACTAGGTAGCAGTATATTTTATGGCAGTTCACGCTAGTTTTGAACTGCTCTTACTAACAGTTGACGTCGTGTGTGTGTGTGTGTGTGAAGAGTATGTGTACGTACAAATATTGCTAAGCTTAGCACCGTTTTGAATGCCTGTTGATGATTTCGGTCGCTTCACACACACACACACACACACACACACACACACACGCACCTGATCTTGAAGTTCCAACAATAGTTTCATTATCGTTTCATATTTCACATGAGAGTTATGTATAGAAAGTGTGTGCTTTTGAATTTCTTTTTAAGCTTTTGGTTATATGTTGAATTAGTTTCTTTCTTGTTCATGAGGGCAGGATGGAAGAAAAAAAAAAAAAGCTGGAAAGTTTATTCGTTCACACAGAGAGAGAGAGAGAGAGAGAGAGAGAGAAGAGAAGAAGAAGAAGAATAGAATAGGAGCGCACACTGTTTTTTTTTTTATGTAATGCTGATAAATCCCGTCTCATTCCCTCGTTAGGCCCTGTAATACGACTGCAAAGTGTAATGAGTATCACACACACACACACACACACACACACACACAACATCACGTTCGACAAGTTTCCTAGTTCAGGAGAAGTTGGCTTCGACAAATGACATAACCGCCATCCACTCGCTCACTCTCTCTTCTCAGGTTTTCGCCTACTCACAAACTCCCTCAAGCGCGGACATTAGACGCGGACACCCCCCCCCCCCCCCCCCCCCCCCACCACCACCCCTTCACCCCCTCCCCCTCCGTTACTGCCGCCGCCGCGATGGTATGCGTTCAGCTTGACACACACACACACACACACACACACACACACATACACACACACGCTACTACAGATAAAGACTACAGCTGCTGCCGAAATTTTTTGGGGTCATCCTAATGCATGCCGGGATGGCTGCCATGGCAACGGGCCACATAGGCGGTGGTGGTGAGCGGGGCTGTACGGCGGGGCTGTGTTAGAAACAGCTTTGACTGGGCTGAACAGAAGTGAACTGAACTACACACACACTCCGTGCGCTCACCGCAGGGCGAGGAGAGTTGAAGGTGGCAGGAATCGCTGGACACACTGTCCCCTTTACCACCACCACCACCACTACCCCCATTTCCACACCCCTCCCCCTCCCCCCTCCCCTCCAGGAGAGGAGATGTGGTCGTGATGGAGTTGGGGTGCTTTCCCCAGAGTTAGGGGCAGGAGAGATCTTTGACAAATCCGGGCGTTTCTACATTTGAACCGAGCTTTACCTTACCCAGTCGGATGCCCAGTTTTATATTATTGTAGGAGGGGGGGGGGGGGGGGGGGGGGTATAGAATAGATTAAGCTGATGGATGGGTGGGGGAAATAGAGGTTACATACACAGTGGTTGTTTACGTTTTAGAGGAATTAAGGAACATGTTTAATTGATGAAGTTCGAGGAAAGAAAGTAATAAATCAGAAGAAGAAAGGAAGCACAGCAAATTTGATCATTTTGTCACCTGTCCCTTGCTCTAGGCATGTCTGTATCGGTGTATGTGAGTGACTGGGGGTGTGCATGCAACTGGCATAACAGAAATACAGTAAGGGGACAATGTCATTGAGCTGTCTTACACATGCATAAAATAAATGAATGCATGCATCCACAAACTTGTGCAAGCATGCATACATGCACTCACAAGCTATCACACAACACACGCACACACACACACACACACACACACACACACACACACATGGGAGGGCCCAACTCTCTCTCAGTCTCTGTCTCTTTGCGTCAACACATCTGACCCTAGTCCCCGTCTTATCACTCGCTCATCACTACCTGCAGCTTTCTCATTGTACTGTTCATTGCTAGCTCAGTGTTGGAAGTATGAAGTATGGCTAATTGTTACTACAACTTCACAGAATATGAGGTGTGGTGGGACTTGCTGTTTCTTTGGTTCTTTCTTGTATTGGAATTTCCATCTCTCTCGCACATCTGTGTGTGCGTGTGAGAGAGAGAGAGAGAGAGAGACATGCACACACACAACACACATAAACTGTTTCCATGTATTTATGTCATTCACCTTTCTTGTTGCCCTTCCATCTTCTTGCTGTGGGGAGAGAATCCCTTGCTGGGAAGGGAAATTGGATGGACCCGAGTGGAACTTATATTTTTATAAGTTCCCCCCCCCCCCCCCCCCCCCCCCCCCCCCCCCCCCCCCCCCCCCCCCCAAAGGATTTGAATACTTAGACTGTTATAGTCAGTAGTTCCAGCATTAACTCTCTCTCTCTCTCTCTCTCTCTCTCTCTCTCTCTCTCTCTCTCTCTCTCTCTTATAGGTCTCCTTCCATCCCTCCTTGTTCTTCCATCCTCTCAGCCTCTTCCTTCCATTCCTCCCTTTGCTTGAGTTAATCATGAAATTTTAATGTAACCTTCGTGGGGATGGGGGGGGTGTTGTTACATTCATTTAAAAAAAAAAAAAAAAAGTGTGGTGTTAAGGTTTCCTATTATCGTGTGATGTGTACATGAGGGGGTGGGGTGCAAGAGGTATGAATTTAAAAAAGAAAAGAAAGACCATTAAGTGTACTTCAAAATTTAATGTGTGATATTTATGTGAGGAGAAAGAGATATGTGGTACAGATAGATGGGTTTTGTAGGGGAGGGAGAAAGGGGCTTTTCTCACACTTGCTTCAAGGTAGGTGTGTGTGTGTGTGGTGGTAGAGAAGGTTCTTGCATATCAAATGTATATAGAGAAGGGGGCTTTTCTCACACTCGCTTCAGGGTAGGTGTGTGTGTGTGGTGGTAGAAGGTTCTTGCATATCAAATGTATATATAGAATTGCACATGTATATGTTGTCCTTCATTTTCTGTGTTCAAAGGTTGATCCCTTGATGGTTTGAAATTATTTCTGCTTCAGTGGATCTGTGAAAAACTCATCATCATTGTGTTGTTATGCTGGACATGTGTTTGATGGACATACTGAGTGTGGTTTTTCTGTGTGTTTCAGTACTTTTCGAGCAATGCCCCTCACTCAGCGGCCAGTTCCCAACACAGTGTCTCCACGTGAGTAAAATTCCTTCAGCTCTTTGTAATGGCTTTCTTCTTTTTCCCTCGGGGGGGGGGGGGGGGGGGGGGGGGGGGGTCCTCTAAGGCAATCTTGTCTTCTGTGAGGTATCCTGATTGCTCATTTTTGGTTTGATTGGTTTGTGGTTTTTCCTCTCTTTAGTACTGTTGAAAATACTGACCTTAATGTTCTTCCCTGCGGTGCTGTGCTGAGATTCCTTCCTTCTCATCATTCTTATCCCTGTTTGTTTTGTTTTTTTTTCCCTCTTCTCCCTTTTTGTATTGCTGTTGTAATTTAAAGATATCTGGTGACTGGTAGGTAGTGTTAGTAGTTTTGTTCTTCCCTTTTCCATGTTTCTCTATTCTTCTTCCTCTTGTTGAAGTCACAGTGAGTCAGCTTGACATACCACTTCAGCTTCAGTTTGTTGGAACAGTGTGCCTGTGTACATATTGCACATTATATTGAAACGGTTAGTAGGCCGCATAACTTTGCAGGCAGCTTTAACAGTTTACTTGACACAGTTTTCATTGGCGTATTGAACAGCAGGATCACTTGGCCACACAGATTGGTGCATTGTTCCCTGCTACATAGGAATAGTATAAACTGACCATTGGAAAGTGTTGACAGTCATCACTGTAGTGGGGTTTTTTTTGTGTGTGTGTGTGTGTGTGTGAGATTTTTGTGAAACCTGTGACATGTCTGGCTTTGTGTCATGAACTGGTTGTATTTTAACATTCTGAAGTTGATACTTAAGCTTGTTTTTTAAGCGATCTGTATTGTGTTGTTTAAAATTTTAATATATATACATGTTTAACTATCTATGCTCAAAGAATTATTTCTACATAATCCAGACACAAACCATCAAGCATAAGAATGTTATGGGAGGAGTTTTTTCCACCCCACCCACAAGATTCTTATCCTTGATGATTTGTGTTAGCCCTGATTGAAACCAATTTTATATCCTGTTAATTTGTTTAAAGAGTTCTCAGAGCATGTTTTTGTGTTTGTCACAGATTTGTTCCCATTTTTAAGTCGGAGGCTGGCCCAGACTAACATTGGTGAGTATCACATGCTGTTATTGCTTTTCCACCTGTTTCGTTAGTTGTCTTTTTCCTCCCATACTGTTTCATAAGACTGTTTTTCTGGCTGTAATGAACGTTAGGCTTGCAGTTTACTTTCACATTACTTCAGTTCAGATACTGGAAGGATTATGACACTGTGCATGGTATTGACTGTGTGGCCTATCCAGCAGAGCTTTGCAGGGGTAAGCCAATGCAACCACATGTGGTGGATCGTTTAGGCGTGGGCCCCCAAACCTGCCTGCCTCTCCATCCCTGCTTGAGTGCAGCAGGCCCACACTTGGATGAAATCCGGAGACGGGTTGTGTACTGGTTACCAGAGCAACAGGCTGCTGTGTTGTGGCACTGCCATGGCAACAGCGGTCTGTGCAGGCGTGGCAGGATCAGTAACTGTTGCGTGCAGGCTGCAGGGAGAGGAAGCCAGGGGATGAGTGTGTGGATGAAACTGTGTGTGATCGTTAAGTGTCAGGTTTCTGTCTTGCCACTGTCTGATCAGGCTTTCCCTGTCAGCCTGTGTGTGTGTGTGTGTGTGTGTGTTTCTTTAGGTGTCCTTGTGTGCCTGTGCATTAGTGTGGTTGTATTTTTGGCCCCTGGTATAACGTATCCAGCTCCAGGGCAGAAGACTCATTCCAACCAAATGGATAAATTAAAAGTCCTCTAAATAGAACTTGCACAAAATTTACCATCAGAGATTGAAGTACCATCAGAGATTGAAGTGTCTTACTACTTCAGGGGATGGTTATGAAAATATGTGTGTGAAGTGTTTAGTCTCCATGTTGGGGGGGGGGGGGGGGGGGGGGGGGGGGGGGGGGAAGCAGATGATTTAATGCAAGGCTTGATATTTAAGTAGTGTGTGAGTCTGGAAAGTTTTTAATGTTAGACCTGGTACTGTAAGTAATGTATGCATGTAAAAAGCACATAGATTTATTTTCAGCCAGCTGAATGTGTTTGTACTGATAATGAGTACAACTAGAAGCAAGAAGGATCATCTCTGTGTAGGAGGGAGAGAAGAGGGTTGGAGCTGAATGGCGCTTCTTTTATAGGGTGTGTGTAATCACCATGTGGTAAAATTCAAGAAACAGTTGGCTGCCTATGTCAGAAGCTTGTGATTTTGTCAGCTATTGTTCGTTATTTCCTGTTGTGAAGGGAAGGCTGTCGCATGACATTTTCACGTTACCCTAAAGGTCAGACATGGCCATCCAGACTACACACACTAGGAGGGAGCAGAAACCTGGATCTGTGGCATGCTGACTGAACCTGTATTGCATGCAGAGACTGTAGTGACGTAAACAGTAGGAGTGCTCGAGGGCCTAGTTTGAAGTTGTGGTGGAAGAGAGAGGGAGAGTGTGTGCGTGTGTGGTTATGTGTCTCTTGGTTTGTGTATGTGTGTGTGGTGTGGTAACATGTATGTGTATGTGAGAGAGAGAGAGAGAGAGAGAAAAACATGGTTTTGCATTTGCAGCAGTTAGCTGGGAGACAGATTCAGAGAAAAGACATGGGAAGTTGGTTATTTAACTCTGACTACCATTAGAGTGAAGGGTTTTTTGTTTTTTTTTCTTTGAGGGTAGGTGGCCAGAGCCTTTTTTTTTCAAGTCATGTTGTGTTACTGCTCTGTGTGAGTGTGTGTGTGTGCGCGCGCGCGTCTGTGAGTGTGAGTGTGTGTGTGTGTGTGTGTGTGTGTGTGTGTGTGTGTGTGTGTACACTAGTTTGACAACATTAAGCCATACACATATTGGTGTCCCCATTGACATTTTCCTGCTGTTGTGTTTATGTGTGGTTATGCCCCCCCCCCCCCCCCCCCCCCCCCCCCCCCCCACTTCTTCTTGTTTCATTGTTTCTGTCGTTGTTGTTATGTATTGCTTCCGTTTGCAAGGGAGGGAGGCAAAATAAACCTAGAAAATACTGTTGGAATGACCACCAGTTTTGAGGGGGAAAAAAGCACTCCTTTCCTTGAAAATTATAGTAGATTGTTAGTTCTCAGCCGTTCTGGTATGAATGGGTTGATGAAAACTTGTTCAGGATGTCTTTTTCACCAGAACATAAAAGTACACATATGACCTGACCATCTGTTCTTCTCTGTCCTTATTCCATTTGTAAGTCTCTCTCTCTCTCTCTCTCTCTCTCTCTCTCTCTCTCTCTCTCTCTCTCTCTCTCTCTCTCTCTCTCTTATTACTTCCTTTTTTCCTTTGAATATCAGAACAGTTTGTTTCTAATTTCCGGCACAGTTTCATGATTTCTTGGGGAAATTCTGTCGTTTCAGTAATTTTAGTTTCATCACAAAATGACAAGCAAGGGGAAGACATCCAAAGTTCAGTGATGAATGAAAGGGAGGGGGTGGGTGGAAGAGCTGCAGGAAGAAGTCACACAGAGTGGAAAGTGTCTCTCTTTACTGCTTCAGTATTGATCAGTGGTTCACTGCCCTTCACTCGACAAGCATCGGTCATTCGTTTTGTTTCTCATGTTTTGTTTGATAACATTTAAGAGATGTTATTACTATAACATATAAAACCTGTAACGTTGCCTCGCCATCTTTTTTTTTTTTCATGAAGCTGTTTTTACTTAGGACTTCCGTCAGATGAGAGATGAGTAGGGGATGGACAGAATGATCTCGTTTCCGTCCCCGTCTGTTAATGCCTCCTCCATTTTTTCTTTCCCCCCCTTTGTTTCTTTTTTATATGCAAGGGTTTTGCTCACCATGATGAAGGTGGATTTTTCAATGGCATTTTGCCAGAGGGAGAGCACCCATGTTTCCAAGGATTCTTTAACATGACTAAATTGGGTGTGTTGAATACAGGAATTCACTGTATTTTGGGTTTTTTTATCCCCAGATACTTCTCAGGCATACCACCACTAACAGTCTGTTAGTAGTACAGCAGAGGAGGAAGAAAAATAAAAAGTCACCTGTAGGACTCCAACCATGGCTTCAATACATTCCATGTTTTCAGTGGCACTTTTCCACTGTGGTTGCTGATGAGTTAAGCAGATTGCCAGTCATCATTTTCATTGTGGTGATGGTGGTCGTCTTCATGTGCAGATAAAAGTAGTTAGAAAAGAAGCCACATGTAGCATGTGTAGATTAAAAGAAAAAAGGGGAAAAAAAAAGCTGGAAGTCAGTGTATGCACAGTTGAATCAAGAGGCCCATAAACAGATTGTTAGTATGACGTTGTCCTGTATGAAACTCCTTCACAGTACAGAATGTTTTTACTCCTATATTGAACACAGGTATGACAGTTGTATGGTGCAAGCTTCATACTAGGTTTGCTTGCTTGTAGGGGTCATGAAAAGGTTGTACAGAGAGATGTGTGTTTCACCGTCTCGGTTACAGTCACCGATTGTCGGTGTTTAACTTGCTTGCTTCCCACCATCCATACACCCACCCCACCCCTCTGTTCCCCCTCCTCACCCCCGTGCCCCCCCCCCCCACCCCACCCAGAAACACACAGTCATATGCTATATATGAAAAAAATGGAATAGGGAACTTAAATAAACATTTCTTTTTTATGGTATATGTTTCCTGTTGATTTATTTTAACTGTTTAACAGCTCTGTTTTGTTGTTTTAAAGATTTTTTTCCTCAGCGTATTGGCTCTGTCATTTTGCAGTTGAGAAGTTGCTTTTTTTTTTTTTTTTTTTTTTAACTGTTCAGTAGTACTCTAAGCTATTATTGCTTGATAGAACTTGAGTTGTTTATGTTTTTCTTTCTCTTGCAGACCGAGAAATGCAAGATGTGGCCAATGTTCTAGTTTCTTTGAGCAGCAGAAGTAAGTCAAGGGTTTGTTAAATTTGATTTGTTTTCAAGTGTTTCCTGTGACTAGTAGGGAGGCACTAGTAGCGTTTGTGTGTGTTGTTGGGTGGTGGTGGTGGTGGGTGGGTGGATGGGTGTGTGTGTGTGTGTGTATGTTCTGGTGTTAATGGTGCAGATAGGTTATGTGATATTTGCTAAATAACACGGTTATTCAAGTTGGATAATTTAATGTAGTAGTCTGTAACAGTGTATGCTGTTGGGTATGGGGGAAGAAGGGAGAATGTTACATGTGTGTTCATGGGTTAGGATGTCAGATGTCAACCTTGGCATGATTATGTGATAAGGTTTCCAACAGTCATTAATCAAGTGATAACAAATGTCTAGGCCCACTGTATGCAATTTAATCGATTAAGTCAGAAGAAAGGCAGAAACTTGCAGAGAGGTCCATATCATAAGACCATAGGACAAATCATTATGTCAGTCAGAAGGGGGGTGTGTGGTCTTTCTGTCTGTCGGGAGGGGAAGGAAAAGGGAGGAGGCAGGGTTGTTGGGATCAGAGTTTTGTCAGTGGGGCCCATGTAGATGGAATATGTAAACTGATGCATTTCTAAGGCTTGTTTCCATACGGTGATTGTTTGGGTCTCAGATTCCTCGGGATTGTCATCAGATGGATCTGATGCCAGTGGGCCCACCAGCCCAAGGTCAAGGATGAAACGGAAGATCTGTGGGTGAGTGCCTTGCTGCTTATTAAGGCATGTTTGCTCTGTTGTCACAGTCACACAAGTCAGAGCCCGCCCATAGTGGCTGTTAGTTTGGTGTAGTTCACTGATTGATTTGTCTGTTTTCTTAATATAAATAAACAGTTGTGCTGTTAGGGTTTACTTAGCTACAAAGATTTAAAGACGAGGTGATGTGTGGCTTTGCTTTGACTGTTTCTGTTACTGTCTGTAACCGTCTGCAGAAAGAGAATCCATTTTAAGGCCGTAGCAATCTGTCAGAACAGTGGGTTCCTTTTTAAGGCCATAGCAGTCTGTCAAAACAGTGGGATCCTTCGTAAGGCTACAGAAGTCTGTAAAACTGGGGTATCCTTTGTAAGGCCATAATAGTCTGTAAAAAATAATGGGATCCTTTGTAAGGCCATAGAAGTCTGTAAAACAAAGTCTGTAAAAACTGGGGTGTCCTTTGTTAGGCCATAAAAGTCTGCAAAAAAAACTGGGGTATCCTTTGTAAATCCATAAAAGTCTAAAAAAAAAAAAAAAAAAAAACAGGGGTCTTTTGTAAGGCCATAGAAGTCTGTAAAAAACTGGGGTATCCTTTGTAAGAAGTCTGTAAAAAACAGGGGTGTCCTTTGTAAGGCCATAGTAAGTCTGTAAAAACTGGGGTATCCTTTGTAAGGTCGTAAAAAAAGGGATGTCCTTGTAAGGCCATAAGGTCATAAAGTCTGTAAAAACTGGGGTATCCTTTGTAAGGTCGTAAAACCGGGGTATCATTTGTAAGGCCTCGAAGGTCTGTACAAACTGGGGTATTATCCTTTGTAAGGCCATAAAAGTGTACAAACTGGGGTATCCTTTGTAAGGTCCTAAAAGTCTGTAAAATCTGGGGTATCCTTTGTAAGGCCACAAAGGTCTGTAAAAACTGGGGGTATCCTTTGTAAAGCCATAAATCAAAAATTTCAAAATTCAGAAGAAAGGTTTGACTGTAAAGGCCTGTTTTGGGAAGAGGGCTGGCGAAGGATGGCCACATAAACCCAGCAAGATTATCTAAGAGTATCAGTAACTACTCAAACAGTAGAAGATGCAATTGAAGCAGTCAAGAGCTGTAAACACTCAGGTTAAAAGCACATTGCTTTCTTGGTCAGCTTGCTCCTGAATTTTGACCGGAAATGGTTAGCAGTTCTAAATCTGGGATGGCATATATACATTTAAAAAAGTGAATGAATGATGAAATAACATTTTTGTCATTTCAAAATAATTGTTGAAAAGGGTGATACTTGTTTTTCTTTTCTTTTTCTAATGGTGATGCGTGCTGTGTGTGTGACAGACCTCCAAAGCGCCAGGGCCCCTTCATCATCACTCCTTACCCATCCACAGAGCACAACTATGCTTCGCCCAGAATCCTGGACGAAGACGCCGCGTCTGGAACCTCCTCCATTGACAACGAATATGACTTTGGTGACAATGACGACATCTCTGAGCCGTCGGATTACCCCTCAGACTGGGATGACACATCGGGAGATGAGGTGGATGGGGACCTGCCTCAGCAGGTGCCGCGGAAACGGCTCAAGTTTGAAATGAGTGAAGAGAAGCAGAGGAAGTACGAAGACAACGACGAGGCAGCTAAACTTTTAATGCGATTTGCTGGCTGGGCTGATTCCAGTGATGAGGAGGATAAGGGGAGCCCGGTCAAATCTGCCAATGTGTGCAGCAAGCCCAGATCTGTGTCTTCCAAGTCCCGTCGGTCGCCTTCAGCACCGCCCTCTACCAAAAAACGCTCATCAACTGCTGCCTCCAAGTCTTCATCCTCCTTGTCCTCCTCTCAGTCGTCAACTTCATCTTCTCGTTCCTTGACCACAAAATCAGCAAGACCTGTGTCTCGGTCAGGGCTAACCTCCAGACTGTCCCCCCAAAGGGTCTGCCAAATCCTCTGCTGCTTCTCCTTCAGTTTCTGCCAGATCTTCAGGTAGTGCATCTTCAAAGACTTCAGCATCTTCAAAAACTAGCAGTATGTCCGTTTCAAAGTCGTCAGGGGGCACTTCTCCTCAGGCCTCCTCTTCTTCATCAAAGAAATTGGAATCAGGGACACCACCTTCAGCAAAACCTGTATCCACTTCAGAGTCAGCGGCCAAGTCTTCAGGCTCTGCCTCTTCTTCCGCCATCAAATCTTCCATCATCATGACAAGACGTGGGAAAGCAGCAGCCGAAGCAGAAAAGATGGCCGCCTTGGCAGCGGCCACAGAAACAACTACTGCAGCAATTCACAAGATGCGCACTCGCGGCAAAAAACTGAGCTTTTCTTGAAAGGAGCCTGTCTTCAGTATTCTGTTCACTCTGTCTCTGTCTGTCTGTATCTCTGTATCTCTCTCTCTCTCTCTCTCTCTCTCTCTCTCTCTCTCTATCTGTGGAATGCAAACCTGAACATTTGTCAAATCATGGTACTATGAAGGAGGAGGATGCTGGACACAAAAGGACTAGATAGCTGTTCAGATCGAATGATAGTGGTGCAATCCTGCTTGCCAGAATGAGATTTTGTTGTGTTCCGCAGTATTTGCCACTGGCAGGCATAAGGTTTGTGACAGATGTCGCCCAATTGGAGGTGGGAAGGGAGATAACTGCATCACAAGCCAGGGCTTTGAGGCGCTGTGGTGATGCTACATTAACAGGCCAGATGTGTCTGACCAAGACGACGGGGAAACTGTTGTTTGATGGTGCTTTACGATTATGTAGCATAGCTGTTCACAAGACAGACAGACAAATAAGGACTGTGTTCATTGAGTCTTCCAGTTTCATTTTTTGCTGATTTAGTCCATTATGCATTTTCTGTCAATCTTCCTGGACAAAAAGTATTTGTGCGCACCAGTGTTAGTATTTGATTTGATCTTGTATGAAACATGAATTTGCAATTTTTGGTTGTTTTGGTTTTTTTTCTTCATGGGGCTATGTATGGTAGTTGTTTGGTAGACTTTTTGTGTTCATTTTGTAGTTTTGTTTGTTCTTTTTTGCTACTGAGCAAAATGAAACCAGTTTGGGCTGACATGATCGTTTTCTGTAGTTTTTACTGATGTTGGTGCTTTATTTGTGCAATCGTGAAGCATTTGGGGAAGGTATGATGGAGCTGCATCTAAAAACAAACCTCGAAACCGAAATTACTGTACTGTACTGTACTGGCTCTCTCTCTCTCCCCCCCCCCCCCCCCCCCCCCCACACACACACACACACACACACACACACACATACACTCTTTGTCTCTTTCACTCTCTTCATTCTTCTGTCTGAGTCTGTCTTTCTCTGTACTTTTATTAAGTATATTGAATACCCTGCTGCCCATAAGAACTATTGTTATTCTCCAGGAGGAAACATATGTTTAACTGCCAAACTGATTTTTGGTATGCAATCAAATCGGCCTCAAACCAAAGACAGGGTGGTGGGCGATTGAACTATGAAATTGATGGTGATGAAGTGTGTTGGTTCCTGTGTCGGTTTGAAAAAAAATTGTTGGTGTTCGTACATGTTGGTGTTGAAAGGAGAAAGGGAAAGGGTTCTCATGCAGTCAGGATCTTTTGTCCAGCTAGCTTATTGACTTACAAGTTGTAGGAATGTTTGTGTTTTCCAGGGAACAGTGCGTATAGGGGGTTTCTGTAGAGCCATTCAGGCCAAGGTATTTAGTGTCCAGGGGTCATTGAGATTGTAGTTTTATGGATGGAGTTATGGTTTCTCTTAGGCGGGAGGTGCTCACTCACATTGGTCCTGCAGTCAAGCATTTACTGTCATCAGTTGAGGGCCTGCATGCAGTGGATGAGAATAGGCAACATTTAATGGTGTTGAAGCGACTAGCCCATTGTGCAGTGCCTCCTCGTGTGTGATGTCATCCAGTTTTTCTTGTTCATAGTCACCGAGTCGAGAATGTTAGCGGCCCTTGTGAACACCAGATCTACCAAAGCACCTGCCAGAGTCCTGTCTCCGTGGTGTTTCTGCACACCAAGCTTGAACGCTTAGTGACCTGATGTTGAAAGCTCCCCAAGGTCCTCTGTGGTTGGAACTGCAACGCAACAAACCTGGTTATACGTATGTGTGGAGGAGCCAGAGGCTAGGAAACAAGGCAGCTTGGCAGGCACACACATCAGATTGAGGGATAAGAATTGTAAAGTTTAAAGCTGTGGCAACTAGGCAAATTCCTCCTTACCCAAATGCAAGTCACTGGTTGCAAAACTCTGCCTTCTGTTCAAAGTGTGTAGTCTTTTATTTGGTGTTCTGTGAACTGTGCTGGCGTACATCATTTGTGGTGTTTCTGTCACCACCAGAAAATGTTGCACTGGAAAAATTTACATTGCATGGCATGTAACATTTGGTGTGGATCTGAATCGCACCAAATTTTGGGATGAATATCTTGGAGCAGAACTAGTTTGCTGTCCATGTGACTGTGTGTTGACATTTAAACTTGCCGATAGTGGTCACTGTCCTGATGACAGACAGATTGGAATCCACCCATGAGCTGACACCAACTCACCAGTTTACTGGTTGTCTCACACATTGCCACTGAAACTGTAAAGATTAACCCTTTTCAGTATGCACTTACCTGAGCTTAGTTATGCCGAAAACCATCAGCAAGATAAGTAACTCCGCAATTTGAATATGGTTACCCAATTTAAAAATTAATTTTAAAAGAGAGGAAAGGAAATAGTGAAATGAAAATAATTTTTAAATATATATGTTGCTATATCATAAGTTTGAAGAATGTCACATGAGCCATTTACTCAGGGAAAAAAGATCTTCTTCAGAACTTACTTCTGAGTCATCGTTTATCATATCGGGAACTTCATCCCAGTCGAAATCTAGGTCACTCTAAGCTTCATTACCCAGCATTTTCACTAAGTGTTATGCCGTAAATCCTACAGATCACAGTATCGTCATCACTAAATCTCATTATAGAACGGCAGAAATCAAGGGTAGCCATGGTGAAAAACAGCATTTCGACCGCAAAACTTTAAAAATTCATAACTCGAGAACTACGGCATGTATCAACTCGCAGTTTTTTGCAAATGGAAGTAAATGGCTACAGGAGGAAGGAAGTCACGTTCTCGCGGGACTTCCTTTTCTACGAGAAACATGGCGGCACCCATGGTTGCCACGTGTTTTACCTGGCGATGGCAGGCGCTCAGCCTTTTGGCCGTGTGATTTCCGGTTGGACGCTAGGGGGCGCACGCTTATGAAGAAGGTTAAAAGCTCAGAACCGTAAAACTTGAGATACGCTCTCAGTTAAGAGCTTAAAACTGAAGTTTCCAGAGTGCAGCGGTATAATCTAGTCAGCTCTCTGAACCATTGCTGTCAATGAATATGATCAATACAACCCGCTGTACCCCTGTCCACGCACTGGGAACACTACAGCCATAGTACGTTCTCATAGGACACATGATTTGGGGGGGGGTTGTTTGCTTTTTAATTTCTTTTGTGAATAGCTGCAAAACATTAGATTAAGTTTAGAATTATCCAAATCTTAGATCCCAAGGTATGTAGAATTATTCCAAAGATTCATCTTTTTCCAGTTCAAAGTTGGCAAACAAATCGTAATCGCGATGTGTCTGTGCAGACTTGGTAGTGCCTGCGGTAATGTTTGGCGACATGTTGCAAAGCATTGAAGAATCCGTTATGAACATAAGTCAATGTGTGATGAAAAAGTTCAGCAGCGTCTACAGATGTGTTGAATGGACTGTCAGTTATCATTCATGGTCACACACAGCAAAGCAAGTGCAGAAATAATAAGGATAGATTTTAGACTCAAATAGACGCCCTGTCATGGAGCAGCATTTGGGCAATGACCATTATCTTCATGTACATGTTCAAAGCTTCCTGGATGACCAAAAAAAGGAATTAGGAATTCTGTAGGGTGACTTTTGTTCCTGTTCAAAGCTTCCTTGATAACTAAAATGGGAATTCAGTAGAGGGTCACTCTTCAAGGGTGTATATGGCAGAACAGTAGTTACGTGGAACAGGGCAGAATACTGTGAAATGTTATAAACGAAGATGTATTGCATCTCTTTCCCACTGCCAAATAGGATTTTTCTCTTTCAGAATCTTCGAATATGTGTTTGTTTCAATATATTTTCACATTTGTTTCCTTTTTCTTTTATCTTATCTATCATGTCTCTGAGTTTTTTTTAATACTGGCTCATCTTTCATGTGTCATCTCGTTGAATAAATGATATCGACTGGTCACTTAGTAAACAGAACTTTTTTTGTGGGCTCATGGATAGTTTTGCTTAGTGTGTGTGTGTTAATGGGCATGTGTGTATGTGTGTTTGCTTTTCATTCAGATTGCACCGATGAATTTACTGATGTTTACTGTTTTTATAGTATGCTATTTTTGTGTGTGCATGGAATTGAAGAACTTAAAAGGTATAAAACCTCAAGCCTTTTTTGTGTCTTTGTAACGTTCTTTCTCTGTCTCTGTCTTGCTTTTTTCCCCCCCAAGTCAAGTCATTTGAAAGGTGTGATTGTGAGAGCAATGAATTTAAAAGCCTGTTGAATTCTCCGACATTACTAGTTACCTTTGAAATGTGATGGTTCATGAAGTTCCCTGTGGAGTTGCATCTTTTTTTTTTTTTTTCATTTGCCTGCATTATGCCAGCAAAAGAGAGAATGTGCATTCAGAAGCTGCACAAAACCTCATCCTCTGTTTTTTGCTGTCACATTGTCTGTGCCACTTTAGTGTCATAACCCCGGCAACCCTTATTCTGACTCCACATCCACAACTATAGACAGCATGGTCTGTCCAGCCACAGCCCTAATGCTGGTGATTCACAGGGAACAGTTAATAAGGAATGGTCATGAGGTAACCCACCAGAGGAGACTCTGCACCACTGCTGCGTTATTTCGTTGGTGTCTCTTCTGATCCATGTAGGTAGGACATTTTCATTGATGCCTCTTCTGATCCACATAGGTAGGACATTTTCATTGGTGCCTCTTCTGATCCATGTAGGTAGGGCATTTTCATTGGTGCCTCTTCTGATCCACATAGGTAGGACATTTTCATTGGTGCCTCTTTGATCCATGTAGGTAGGATATTTTCATTGGTGCCTTTTCTGATCCATATAGGTAGGACATTTTCATCGATGCCTCTTCTGATCCACATAGGTAGGACTTTTTCATCGCTGCCTCTTCTGACCCACGTAGGTAGGACATTTTCATTGGTTCCTCTTCTGATCCAACATAGACAGGACACAACCTGCAAAGACCCATACTGGTGACAATAATAGCTTAGACGCAGGGCCAGCATCCCCCTCTGTAGGCACTAGGTGCCACCACATCTGTCCAACAACAGTCCTCATGAACTTGCCTTTATAGTTGACCTGGACAGGGACTCACCAAGGGCGTAGACATGGAGAGGAAATTGAATTTGAGAACATCATGAGACCAGGGCACGAAGGGCCACAGAATTTGAGCGTCTTTTTAGGCTGTTTTCTAAGAATGATGATGATGATGAATATGGTGTTAAAGAGTTCCATTCTGGTCTGAGATAGTGTAACAGGACTGTACCACACTTAGTTTTTTATATATTCTAGCAGCAACCAGGCCTGAGAGATACAACAGACACCTGTAGTGTTGATCAGGAAATATGAGAGACGCACCTATTAAGAGGATAAAACTTGAGTTTATGGTCTTAGTCTTCCTAACTGAGCCCATAGCAAACTCGGCTTTTGGTAGGAACCAGTCACAGCAGAAAAATCCCTCTTTAAAAAATGGTTCTGATGAGAAATTATTCCACAACCTCCCAGCCAGGAATCTGCAATGGTAACAATTACTCCACATCGACTGAGGAGGATTTTTTTTGTTTGGTTGGTTATTTATTGTTGTTGTTGTTGTTTTGATTATTAGTTGGGTTTTTTGTAGATCTTGTTGCAAAGTGAGACTGCTGAAGGCAGAAATCTAAACAAATCTTAAATAAATGTTAGCGAACAAAAAAAAAAAAAAAACATGGACAAACAAATCACAAGACAAAACATTTGTCCACGTTTTTTTTAGGGGGGGGGGGGGGGGGGATTCGTTTGTCCACGTTTTTTTGTGGCGGTTCGCTAACATTTAAGTTTTTCAATTATGGAGAGAAAACCAAATTGAGCCCAAGGATTTGGGGGAGAAATGAAATAAATAAGGAGGGTTTTTTTTTGTTTTTATTTTCCTTAATCTGACTCATTTAAAGCAGTGACTTGAAAATGTAACTCCAAACATGTGAATTGTAATTATAAATCCTTGGAGTATTTGATAGACAAAGTGGGAGAAAAATGGCAGTGGATAAAAAGTTTGTTTTTTGTTTTTTTTTTTACATTTTCATCGCTGCATGCGAGTGTACTGACATTCTTTTTTTTGCTGTGTTCTTCATCCATTTCATCTTTTAGTGTTTAACTGTGGTCTGTAATGTGTGAAACAGTTCTTTGGCTTTAGTTCGTACTTTTTTCAGTGCCAGCTTGTTTTGGGAAGTTTCTGAATCAAATATACTAATCTGCAAGTGTCCAGTTTTCATTGTGGATTCGCTAAGAATTTGGATGACGCAAATTCCAGGCTGGCTGTACACCCCATAGCCATGCATTCACCCCATATCGCAGGCATAATTTTCACAATGGCACATTGCCGGTCTCCAGAGATTTCTGACTACCACTGTCAAGTCAGAAACGGTATGCAGTGGAAACGGGGCATCTTAGGTTCTATCGCATGCCCAGGTGGTATAATCAAACTTCAAGGTGATCTCTTCTAGGAGGTGTCTTTGACTGTGATTCTCATCAACCAACACTATTCCAAGGCATGTTCATGGGATGGATATTGTCAGAGCTCATACAGGTCCTTAGAAGTCCAGAAAGTCCTGGAATTTAGAGGATCCCATTTCAAGGGCCTAAAGAAGGCCTTCAAATGGGAAGTTCAGTCGTTAAACACGCCAGAGAATGTTGTTGAAAACAAATATTTTGATCGACCAGTTTACGTTTTGGTGAGAAAATAACAAAATCAAGCAATGTGGTGTATGAAGGAGAAAAAAATTAAGTTTATTTTGTATCTGCTGGAAAAAGTGCCCATTTCTCAGCTACCTGTATCTATCAGGATTCTGCTGAAGTAACTCTATGAAGTTACCATAGTAATTAGTATGCATGTAGGCATACACATATACTGCAATTCCATGAAGTTACCATAGTAATTAGTATGCATGTAGGCATACACATATATACTGGAAAGAAGAGGGGTGTCAAAAAAAAACCCAAAGCATTGCCATAATTAACGGATTGAAAAGTAAATTCTTAAGTGGAAAGGAAGAAAAACTTTAACAATCAGAATCCAAAGATTCATGGATCTCACCTCCCAGGAAGTTTTCAGGTAATTTATTTGCTTTGTGGGGGGGGGGGGGGGGGGGGGGGGGGGATGATTCATAGAGATGGAGAAATCTAAGAAAATTTTATTGTCTCTGATTTTGGTGGTTATTCCTACTCTCCACCCCACCCCACCCCTCTCTCTGTGTCTCACTCTCTCTCTCCATCCATCCCCCTTTCTTTCCCTTTACTGTCCACCCTACCATCTTTCCCTCTCTCTCTTACTCTCACCTTGCCCTCCACCGTTTTCACTGCCCTCTCTATTCTCTCTGTCTCTGACTCTTTCTGTGTCACTTGTTCTCCCCCCTCCTCTCCCCCACTCTCTCTGTCTCTCTATCTCTTGGGAGCAAGTATGAAATTTCTCACCTCATTCTTTCTCATCTCATCATATTAAAAAGAATGTTAGAAATACCAGTACAATTTTCTGTGACTGCTTCCAGTGACCTCTGAATCAAAGAGAAATCAATATCGCCAGCTCTGTTCATGAATGTTCAGTAAGTTGGTACAATTTCTTGCCATTTTTCATTTAACTTTCTTTTAATGCTACAGAATGGAATTTTAGTGTGTGTGTGTGTGTGTGTGGTATGTGTGTGTGTTTTGAATTGGAGAGGACCAAAGAAAGAGAGGAGTAAAGACTTGGCAAACTGGTCTTGAGTTTTCTTAATCTGGAAATAGAGTTCATCATTAAAGGCTAAATTGCCACAGACAGCCGTTGTGAATCATGTATGTGTGACTGACTTACTGTGAATCAAACAACATGTAGTTTAAACAAATTTTAAATGTTAGTGATAGCGTACTGTCAAGTTGTTTAAACAAATTTTAAATGTTAGTGATAGCGTACTGTCAAAAAGTGCAAACAAATCGCCAGACAAAACACCACGCATTTCGACCTCATAGGTCTTCAGGCAAGATGCAAAACACTCAGGATAACAAAAATGAACGAGCAGTCACTGCACCATTTTCATCCACTTTGGCGCAAGATAGGCATTGCATGCATTTTGATGCATTGAATCAACATGCATTTTGGATGCCTTTTACATGTGCCATAGAGAAAGGAAGCAACAGCACTTAAAAAATGCCTGTACTGAATCAGATAATGCTGTCATGCTTGAGAAAGGAAGAAAGCATATTTTGAAAAGATGAAACTGCCTTGATACATATGGACAAAATGTCATAATAACTTTGTGTCAAAAAAAAAAAAAAATTACTTTAATGTTGTTTGTTTTTTTTTTTTTTTTTTTTTTTTTTTTTTTTTTTAAGATTCAAGCTTTCAAGGTGCTGTGGCTGTTTTTAGTCAAAATTGTTTAACTGCAGGGTTTTTTTTTTTTTTCATGCAACCTTTTCAAGTGACACAGTTCAGATGAATAAGGTCTTGAGACTTGCAGAACAAAGTCTCAATATTAGGAGTGTCCGTTCATATGAACATTTCAGAGAGGAAATTGAAAGTTTACAAGAGCAGCTGTGCAAGTGAGGAGGTGTTTGTGCGTGTGTTTTGCTGTGAGAAATAGGCTGTAAATTCTGCGCATGGATTACAGTGTTGAAATGATCAGTGTTAAACCAACAGTATAACAGTGAGTGGACAATACCTCCATTTTCTTCATCAGATTTTAAAGTGGTGATAAGAGACTGAACGACGACATGTTGTGCATCCTGTTACAGTGAAAGGACAGAGAATGAAGATGTATATTGTGTTTAGTGTATGTCTTCATTTTTTATTCTGTTTATTGGTAATAAAGATAGAATCGCTGGATCAAATGGAGAGAACTCTGAAACATGATAACATACAGGATAGCATTGTTGGTTTTTTTTTTTTTGTTTGTTTGTTTGTTTTTAATTTTTAAAGAAGAATGAGAGGAGTCCTTTTATGGCCTTTTTTGTATTTTTTGTTTGTTTGTTTGTTTTTTTCTAAATAAGGGTGAGAGAGAGATGAATTGTCCATGTAGGTGCTTTTGGGTCATTTGATTAATGTGTAGCTTTCTCTCATTGTATCTTTCGGGCAGCATATGTTACTGAATTCTCTATGTTCACATCACCTCGTAAGATCAGTTCAAAGTTAGCGGTTGTTGATCCTGCCATCTTCAGTACCTGTGGCCTCCCCACCTCTCCTCCACCCTCTACCGCCATCCCTCACCCCTCGGCCCCCATATGCCCCCCCCTCCTCCGCCATCTTTTTCCAGTCTTGTCAGAAGCTGGCATGAAAAAAGAGAGGATTGATGTACTGTATGCTGAAACGGAATTCTTGACTCTGCAAGTTTTCGTCCCATCTTTCTTTCTTCCTTTTCTGTTGGGGAGATGCAGTCATAATTGAATTTGGCAAAGAACATACCCATCATTAAGGGAGTGACCTGATCAGATCTCAGAATTTCATATCACATATGAAAGAGGATTTATCTTGCATTGAAATCGATGAACTCATACAGAATAAAAGTATAAGGGTATGCGCAGATGAGAAAAAAGATAATCACAGAATATAAGAGTGTATTGTTGGTACAGATGATGATTTCAGTTAAAGAACTGAAAAAGGGATGAATGGATGTTAGCTTGAACACTTGTACTTCTGTAAAGAGTGCTTTTGTCTTAACATCTTTGTGTATCAGTCAGCCCATGAGCAGCGACCTTACATCTAAGAAAAGGATAAAGGGGAAGGTGCCAATAGGACCCAGAAATGTACAGAACCAACCATGAGGGGCCAGTCCCACTCTCCACCTATGGAAACCTGTTCTATGTCGACATAGGGTGTAGGCCTTACATTCAGTCTGTCCAAAGCAAAATGTTGATTGGTACTTGCAATTTGCTTTGCTTCAGTGGTGGAGTGAAACATGAAGAAATCATAAAAGTCAAATCAAGTCAAAAGTGTTCAAAATAACAGAAATGAGGCAGAATATTTTTATATCGGAATTCTTGTTTTTCATCACAGTAGGATTGTTAGACTTCAGTGATCAGCACTTCTTCGCCATCAAAAAGTCCAGTTAACACTGATCATCTCCCTGCATCAAATTAAAACCCAAGGCCAGTTATCAGCAGTTTAACCATGCTGATCACCAGTGAAGTAACCAGTTTCATGTTGCATGCTATGATCAACACAGCCCAGTTAATCGTGAGGAGAAAAGAAGAAAAATAACTGTGGCAATAGATAAACAGACTGTCGCTCAGACATATACACATACATGCAGGCGCATGTGCGTGCGCACACACGCACACACACACACACACACACACACACACACATTTGGAAATAAAGAACCCATTCAGTTTTGATGACATAAATCCTGAATCCGTTCACAGACAAGATGCACACACGCACACAAACACACATACACGTGCACATCCAGTTTTGTTGTGGCTGATGCTGACTTGGTTAGTTCGGAGGGCATGGGCAGACAGAATTTTTAGGGTTGAGTGACCAACACCATGGCTTTGTTACCCTGTGTATGTTGATTTACATTGAACGATTTATCTGCAGTCTAGTGCAGTGGAAGATAATTTATAGAACATCCCTGCATTATTCATTGTTTAACTGGAAATGAGAAGAATGTTTTGTTTGTTTTATACAGTCTCGCCCATTGTTTGCTTTATACAGTCTCGCCCATTCATATATTGCAGAATACATGTGTTTTATACTACTTACCCCCTGTCAGCTAAGATTATCCTATTTAGCCATGAAATATGGCTAATCAAGTGCCGAGACATCCCCTCGGGCTTCCCCACTCTTAGCCAATCAGCTTCTTTTCTAGCCTTTCGCGCTGAGCCGGTTTTTCCTTTTTCTTTTGTTAAGTTTTCTCTTTAGTTTGAATTTCAAAATGAGTGTTGTATGTGTTGTGCACACAGTATAGGCTACAGCACTGAAGGCTGGTTGAATTTATAGGGCTGTTCTTTTATAAGAACTATTTATGCAAGACTGGCATAATTTGTGGAACAGTATGATATTAAGCCTCTTACATTGATGACTGTTGGTAGTTCTTATAATTGAGTAACAATACTCTTGTAAGAAGTATTGATTGCATTCAGCACTATAATGTAAATATTGGTGTGGATTGTTCGTTGGGTCATTTTTGTTAAGCGTGTGTGCTCTCCTTCCCTCTCGTTGTCTCTCCCTCACCATTCCTTTCTTTTGTTACAGATTATTTTCTTTTGTAGGTTTTAGTTTGTTTTTGGTCATTGATGCTGCTTGCTTTCTTTTTCTCTTTCATTCTTTCTATATATTTTTTTCTTTTGTGAATAAGACAATCACATGTCATAGAACTGTTGTCTACTACAACATTGAAAACGGCCTCACACATGCACTATCACTGCCTCCTTGTAAAAGATCTGTGTGTGTGTGTGAGAGAGAGCAGACTACTTTGGAGCATTCTCTCCCCTGTGTAAATATTCTAAGAACATGAATGAGATGTCACAGCATGAATGAGATGTTGCAAAGATGAATCAGCTAATTTCAGTGAGAACACAGTATCCTGTACCTGACTAGATTGAATACCTTCCAGGATACCGAATACCTTCCTAGGTCCAATGCTGGTCTCCCATAAAAATGACACTGCTGGATATGCAGCTCCAGTGAATCTCTGTGATGTAGACCTGGTGCGTGTGTGTGTACTGTGCATTAAGCCATGTATTCTGTTTATGGAGTGCCCCAACAGAATACATGTTCCCATGAGGAGGCTGTACAAATGGCTTCCCCATCTTCTCGAAGTTCTGCACTGTAACATCCTCCTGTTTTGTCCTGTTTTTGTCCGGCCCTTTTTTTTTAATTATTGTCATAGACTGTTTTTCTGTCTTTGTGAGACATTGTTCTAGAAACTCTTTATGCGCTCTTTTTTCCTGACCATACTATATAGGATAGGCCAGCCCTTTCGTCGTCATTGTTGTTGTTGTTGTTGTTAATCTGATGGATGGGTTGTGAAAATCGTGCTTTTCTGTCCACAATGGAAGCTAGTTGTCTGTTCTGGTGTGTCTATATGCCCGAATGATCGTTTGTATGGTGGTGTGTGTAAATGTTTCTCTCTCTTTTTGTTGTTGTTGTTGTTTAGTTTAATCAGGGACTTGAAAATGAAGCAGAATGGCAAACTTTTTCTGCACAGCATAGTCTTCTCCATGTTGAAGATGTGTAAAGGTTCCATGTCATTGGTTGTTTAGTGTTTTTATTTCTTGCTTGTTCAGGATGTGAGCTCCCCCCCCCCCCCCCCCCCCCCTCCTCTTTGTGTGTGTGTGTGTGTGACACCCCATTAAAAGGCTTAGCTGGGCTGCAGTGAGAAAAACAAACAGAACACACCAACTGGACCAGGTGAACACAGGTGTTCACTACAATCATTTGTCATGTTCAAAGATGTGTTATCAAGCATTTCAGGTTCAACAGAAATCCTTGAAAAGTCAGTTGAACAAACGCTACTGCATACATCTTCAACTCCACCGGAAAAAAGAGAGGGTGATCGAAACACATGAACTAGAGGAAGATTGGTCAGCTGATTTTGCATACAACCAAAAGTAAATGCTTCATTGAGTCTTGTTTGTTCCTGAGAACCTCTCACAGATCATTCCTTGACACTGCCAGAATGATCGTGTCAGTATTTTTAATTATCTGCAATGTTAGACTATATGATAGATCCTGATCATACAGCTTGCGATTTTATTGTGTAATGATGTGTACATAGTTGTGGTCTTTGTATTCTGTTTGGTTTTTCCCCGGATAGAACTTTTCCCAAAATGGTGGCAGCCATTAAAAGACCCTATGTGGTCAGCTGTGCCATAACAATTTTTTTGTTGTTGTTTTTTAATGAAAAGAAAGGGGGAGGGGGGGGGGGGAGGACTTTCAGATTGATGAAATATTTTGAATAAGTAAGCGCAAGGTAAGTTAACTGCTGAATTGAACTTTTCAGTCTTTTGACAGTCTGATATTTATTTCACAGATGTTCCCATCTCTCTCTACTTCTTTCTAGTGCGTGTGTCTATATGTTTGTGTGTCAGCATGTGTGAGTGTGAGTATGAGTGTGTGGTTGTGTGTGTGCTTCTGAAAGAAATTTATTCAGTGCCTGCTCACACATACGGTGTTGTGTGCCATTCGTTTTCTTCTGCTGTCAGTGTGATGATGAAGACGTCTTCCGTTGTCACGATAGCAGTGTCTGTGGATCATTGATACCCTACCTGGCCAGCTTCAGGTCATCATGATATTTGTGGAACATACTGCCAAGATTTCTCTCATTTTTCACTGTCTTGTGCTTAAACTTACAAGTTACTAGTGTTGGCCAGTTTCATGTCTTTGTTTTTTTTGTTTTATACCATCATAGAATGAGAAACGTTTTATAACATCATACCCTTTCTCTCTTTTTTTTTTGTCCTTTTTTTTTTTTTTTTAATTGGAACTTTTTTTTTTCAATCTACGAATTGACCCTGACAGAAGAATAAAAATTAAACAGGAATTACTTTGCTTTGAAAGTTTGTTATCCTCACCCACACCCCTCCTCCCAGTTTTCTCATTCAGATGGTAGGCGAGGAACAGTTGAAGTTGTCATTGACATTTCAGAAAGCATGATGTAAGTGATATTAAACTGCACATTGCTAACGGATTGTAAGTTTTTGACTTTTTACTACTCCGTATGTCATATTCATTCCCTAATTTAAATTGTGAAACTAAAAGATGGGTGTATGAAAAATAAAAGCCTGAAAATATGAAATGACACTCACACACTTCCACTCCATTGTTGTAATGTTCTTCCATTTTATGTAAATTTGAAAATCGAAAAAAGAAACGGGGCAACTCAAAATGATCATGAAATATTAGGCCATAGCATATGTAACAACTAACATCTTGAATTAGATGGCACTGTTTGAAATGAAGTGATTGCGAACTAATGAATGTTGAAAATTCTTAAGTAATTTTAGTAAATACCAGCAAAGGCTTATCAAAATCCCAGCAGACATGGTGTTGAAAAAGTGAAGTAAAGTAATTGAAGTGATGTTTGATAAATAAGGACAGCATCAAATGTCTCATGTCAACACATGGAACATATTGGACGTCCCATAAAAAGGATTGGGTGAAGAGCATCAGGAGTTCGAACGATCAAATTCACCAGTGCTGTAAAATAAGAAGATGCAGTGTCAGGATTCAAGATTATGAAGTATGTTTCCATACAGGACAGGACTATTCAGTAGTTCAGCAGTGATCAGTGCAGGGGAATCAGACCTGTTTGGCTCAGTGTTGGGTTAGTTTTTGCCTATCCAATTAGTTCCTTGTGTCGGAGTAGTTTTTGCCTATCCAGCAAGTTCCTAGAAGTGTGATTATCCTTCCCGCTACATTGCCTTTAAATTGGTTCCAAGGTAACTTCTGTGATGGAGTGGGCTACCAACAACATATATATCTCTCTGTATATTTTTCACTGAATAAAAGAATGCAATGTTCCTGCTCATAGTACACATTAGAATGCAGTCACCTCCATTGTGTGTTAAATCCCATAGTATTGAAAAAGTTGAATGCGTTGATGTGAGCGCTGGGAGAGTAGAATATTTCTGAGTACCAAATACAAGTTTGGGGGCTTCCATGTAAAGACTGATTTTTCCTGTGCTTTCCAATGTTGTTTTTAAGGCCATTTTCAAACAGCTTTAAAATGACACATGGTTATAGCCACACTCACTTTTTGTTCTCTGACAGTGATTTGCCTTCGTGGTTAATGCATGTTTGATACGTGGTTTGCATATATGTGTTTTTTGCTGTGTACAAAAAGAAAGTGTACTCGCAAGTAGAAGAGGTTTTGGGGTGAGGGAGGAGGCATGTGGGGTTATATTAGATCATGTTGTGTTTTCATTGGTCAAGATCTCATTTTGCATTCCTGTACTGTAATTTTCATTGGGGAAAAAAATATAAAGATATTGCACCACACTATTGTACATTTCATCCAAAGCTGATTTTGACTGCTTCAGTGTTGTTACAGAGACCATAATCAGCAACAAGAGTGGGTTGTTTGTTCTTGTATATGTTGGTATGGACTAAGGGTGTCTTGACTCTTGGTGCCGACTAACAGTAATTGATGTAGAATTATGAAGGGTTACATTTTGATTGTTGTCACGATTCTGCAAAGGAATGTTATGCAGAAATTGGTAACAGCAGACATTGTAATTGCTGTTCATGAAAGTGCACTGTTGTGTGAAAGTCTTCACCAGTGGTTGGTTGTATGTCTTTATGTGCAGGGGAAAATCACATGCGATTGATTACGTCATTGTTAACTTCACTATCTGAAGATGAAAGAGAGAGAAAGGCACCCTTTTTGTTTTCTATTTTGTATCAGTATTGTCTTTGATGTCCTTATCAGTGTTGGTTATGGTGTGTGTATGAACACAAGTCTTCCTTTTTTTTTTTTTTTTTTTTTTTTTTTTTTTTTGTCTCCCTTTCGAAATGACGACAATGCCTTCCATATGTAGGATACTTTCAGTTTTTCTCCTTACATTGCCTTCTGGTTCGGTTCACTCCCAACTCGTATGTCTTTGTCTAGTCAGAGAATTCACTGGCCATGCCCTGTGGAGGATCACACTGTGTTCCTACGGTCACTCTTTACACTTACCTGCAGCAGTGTCACTTCTGTTTGCCAAGGGCAGAGATCTCAGGTGGAGATGTACGACGAGCGGGTCTTCATGACTTGCAGATATAGCTACACAGGAACTGAGCGTCTTCGAACATTTTAGTAAGATTCCTTGTTGTAGAGAGTTGCTGTTTTGATGTGTTCCATTTTAATTGTTGTGCAGAAGTTATCTCTGGCTCTACTCAGTGTGAAATCAAAGTGTTCTTGAGAGAATGTGCTGTAGCCTAGTGACTGAAATTGAGAAGTTATAACCAGTACACACACACACACACACACACACACACACACAGGTCTGTAAATTGTGTTTCTGAGAACAACCAATCCCAGCCTGTTTATCCATATGATTTCGCGCGTTTGGCAAAATTACAACAAGTATGTTGAACTTTTGTTGTTGTTGCTGTTAAGACAAAGGTCTCGGGTGATAATCACACCGAGTCAATCATGGTGGTGTCTTAATGTGCTGTGACCAAAGAGCAACGACTGTGGCTAACCCTCTTGTGTGTGGCTGTGTCTGTTTACATCATCAATCTATCAGTAATGTAGGAACAATAGTGGTGCTACAGGCCCTGAAACATCTTTAAAACAAAAAAAAAAAAAAACAAAGAGGGGCATGAAGTTGTGAACAAAGTATGCTGCTGATGAATCAGATTTGAAAGTAATTTGTGGCAGAACTTTTTTTTTCAACTTTAGTTGCTCCAAGATCAGACATCCAAGTTCCCTTTGAAAACAAAATCCTCCCTCTTCCTTGCCTCCACCCTCCCTGGTCCCCTTGCTTTTACAAAAGTTTGGAAGATTTGTGCACATTCTTTGTAGAAATACACTGATGTTTTTTTTTTTTTAAGTACACCAACGGCAATTTTAGGGTGAGCAGGTCTGTCGGCAGTATACAGTGCTAATAGGACTTTTCTCCTGATTGGTTTAGAATAATATGAAAACCAGTTTCTCAGTCAAGACAAATGTGCTGAAGATAATCAGTGTTATTGGTCTCCATTAGACCTAGTAGTAGCTTGCATGGCTACAAACTTAACCACAAACATGGAGAATTCTGGGCCAAGTGACAGGTGTAAACATGACTGTGAAGTGTTGTTATTTGTGGCTGATTCATTGCACGTTCAGTCAGTTTTGACTGTCTAAATGACATTCTGCAGCTTGACAAATTCTGCATACGATCACTATGTGCAAGTGAAAATAGTCTGCTGAACTACCAATTTACACACACACACACACACACACACACATCAATCACACACACACACACACACACACACACACAGTATGAACATTTGTCCCCAATAGTGGTTGAAAGTGTGAGAAAGTTTTTTTTTGTTTCTTTGCATTGTGAATTACCTGTAACTTTTCTCTCTCTCTCTCTCTCTCTCTCTCTCTCTCTCCCATTTGAAGGGGGATGAAATTACCCAAGGAGTGTTCAGTGGCACAGTGCATTCATTTTTCTAGAGCAATCATGTGTGGGGTCTTTTTTTTTTTTATCCTTTAAACTCTTGCATGGTGGAGGAGGATGGCTGAATTGTCTTAAATTATTGAAAATCGTATTTCGGTGCTGTAAATCAATATATAGGATTGTTTGATTTTTTTCTACTGTTTCTGAAAATGAAAGCATTTGGCTCATTTAAAAAATATTATGTAAGAAAATGTTCAGTTTAGTGGATCAGCTTTTGTTTTCATGTGTGTTTTTCTCAGTTCTACGTCTTGCTGAAAAGGCTGTAAAACTCATATTTGATTTCTCATTCATCTGAAGCCCTGAGCAGGTTGATATGAACAAAAAAAAAAAAAAGAACGAAATAAGCAAACAGAAACATGAAATGCATACTGGAGTTAGAAATAATATGTCTCAGACACAAGCTGGTAATTTTTAGCTTTTTTTTTTTTTTTTTTTTTTTTTTTTTTTTAAACAAGGTTATCTTCTTTTTGGCATGGACGGGCATTACCTTTGACCCTTCATTGTGTCTTCTCAGTTAGTATGAATTTAGACACAGTGATCATGATACTCATCTCTGGATAAGTACAATAAAGTCTGTCCAGTTCAGTGGCGCGAGAATTCATGATCTGGTATTTTAGCTTTCCAACACTGTGTTCAGAAATTGTGCAATATCATGTGTCATCGGTGTTGGGTGCATTTTAAGTGTCATACTTGATATGATACTAACTGTTGTTGCTAATTGTAGAAACCTTTCTTACCTACCCCACCTGCCTTAATAGGGTAAGGGCTATCTTGGTCATGTGTCCTTTGCTGCAGTCGTTCTCATTCAGTGTATATAGAAAGGCTTTTTTTTTTCATCTTGGTAATGGGTTTTGAATTGTACATTAAATGATAAAAGTAGGTCTGGTGGGCTTTTTTTTCCATGGAAAACTAGTGATGAAGCTTTCTGGTTGGTGGCATTTGGGGAAAAGGATTGTTGCTTGTGTATATATTTCTATATATACTGTACTTTTGTAATTACATGACTGTTGTACAGATACATGGCCACAGGCACTTTGTACATTTCTGTATATAGTACTATCAGAATAAACATTTGAAAACTTTTGTTTTCTTTGTGTTCATTGAGAGAGAAGTTAGTGGTTACGTCTGAGAAAGGCTAAAAGGGATCGATTTGTTGGGCTAGTTTGGATTGTATCGTGTGTTGTGAATCTCTTTCAAGCACCACACCCCAGTTATCACACACACACACCACTTTTGATGAAAGAATAAACCGTATGTTTCCTGTTATTGACAAAATATATCGTATTTTCAAGTTTCCTCTATTTGAAAAAAAAAAAATGATGGCATACATGGGCTTGTATATATATGTGTTCAAAACACCTGTGCGAATGTGGAGTTTATATTGATTTTCTGCGTATGCATTTGAGAGTGTGGTGTGTGTGCACAAGTCTGTGCATGTAATATAATAAATGCATATGATCATCACTGTCATATGCCTTTTTATCATCATCAAAAGATGGTCTCAATTTCAAATGGTCTCATAAAATCTGCCCTTTATCACACAATTCGTTATGCTTTCATGTGTGCATGAAAATAATGTAACAGCACATGCATACACAGACTTGCTTACCTAATGTCCGTGCCACATGTGGCTGGGTGTGCGCACAGGTGGCCATGGAGGTTAACTGTTACAGAGATGGAGACAGACGAATTCCTGGATGACCACCGCACTCCCAGCTTAAAACTTCCACTCTGTTCAGCTGGACTAGCAACAGCCAGAGAGCCATTAGGATCCTCACAGGCTGAGTCATTGCATCTGCGACTAATATATATGCACATCTTTTCCTACACAGTTCAGCAATATATGAATTTACCTATGACAATTCAAGCAAACTGTCCTCTGGTACAGCTTCCATCTGTCTGATATCCACTTTGTCTAACACTGAGCTTATTACCAGCGACAACGGCCAAGTGCTCTGCGATCCATTTATTTGTGGGTGTTTTGTTTGCCTTGACCAGCATCTGTCCAGATCTCACTTTGCTATTGGGCTCAACTGGGATTGCCCAGTTGAGTTTTACATGCATAATAGACGTGTCACAGAATGGTATTCAGCTTCCTGACGCAATTGCAGATATCTGCATTGTTTGTGTGTGGGGGGGGGGGGGGGGGGGGGGGGGGGGGGGGGGAGGTATGGTTCTTGGCGGGAAGGGCTTAGAGTGTTTTGTTGATGAAAATCAGACTAGGTTTTATGTATCAACGTTCATCTCGCCAATGCTGAGATCCAGTACCAAGTTTCACTGATCAGCCACAACAGAAATACCTGGGACCAAGTGACAGTGGGGTCTGGATGACTAGCAACCAATGCACCAGTCTACGGAAGGGTGGACCAATCAGTAGAAACTGTACAAAAATCTACACACCTTCCATCCAAATAGATTAGTCTTGGCGAATCCACCGGACTCCCACTCAAATTAACAAAGCATTCCCTCCCTTTATGATGAGATGAACTGAGGAGAAACCAGCCCAGAAAAGATGGACTAATGCTATTGAGGTTCTGTTGATTTGTATATTTTGATCTTGTACGCAGAAAATAAAATTGCACTGAACTTTGTGTTCGTTATTTATTGTTCATGCATCATTTATGTTGGACCTAATTCTAATGTTGTCTGTCACTCGGAGCACAGGCACTTTTAAGTGCATTAGCCTTAGGTGAATTACTCCTGAGCCAGTCTTTGGTATTATTGAAAGGCAGGAGAAAGTTGCTCCTTCCACCACTACAAAAAGAGAGGATGGAGGTGAATTTTGATGTATATAACTACTCTTACAATACTTATGGGAGAACACACTCTTAGAGCTTCCCCTAGAGGACCAATCTTCTCGCCCCTGCGGGTCACAAAGCTGTCCTGTTAAAATATATGGCATACATACAAACAATGCATAAGCTCAAGACTTGGAAACTCGTTTCAACTTGCATTTCTTCATGGAGGATCAATGAAACCTTGACACGGGGTGATCTCTGGTTCTGTGTGAAACTGTGGTTCACTTTGTGATGTTGGCTGGCTGATGGTGGGCGTCGGTTGCATTCACCTCTTTTCCCCTCAAAATGCCTGTCTTCAGGGCCACCAGGCGGCCCACGTCATGTTCAGGTGGTGGTCTTGTGTCGTGTGAGACTGCCTCAAAGAGGCAGTAGTATGAAGGTCGCTGGAGCGCTGTACAAAGTCCCGTCTATAGTCAATGCAGACTACGGCCCAGCAGACGATTTTTCAGCCCAACTTCGAGTGGGGTGCCTCGATGCCCTGCCCCAAAAGCATGATATCGCAGGCCACGATGATCGCAGTCATTCAGTACTTCATCCCCAACCATCCAACATCTCTACATGCCGTCCCCCAGTGACAGAGGCTGGCCCCGCCATCACCCATACGGCTGGAAGGTTCTTTGTACCACCTGACACTGACTTCTCATGTCAGTGTTCCTCTCCTCCCCCCTTGGTGTTCACTGTTTGTAGGAAACTGTGGCCACGTTGTAGGCAACTGTTGTCAGATGTACACGACAGCCAATGAAAATTGTGATGAAGAAAGGGGGGGGGGGGGGGGGGGGGGGGGGGGGGGGGGGGGTAGTCAACTGAAAGGAGGCAGACGTTTTTCATCACGTGCAGTGTGACATAATGCAGTCAGGTTCAGAGATGACAGTCTCTAAATGTTGGCAGTTTTTCAGCCTGGATGCTGATGAACAAAGTTACGCCGCCTGCTAAACAATTGCAGACACGCGCAGAAATGAATCATCTTACCAGTTCATGGGATTCACGTCACTATCAAATAACAATATGGGGACAGAGAAGGGGGTGACAACGACCAGCACTAGAGTTATGTCAGCGCTGCGCTGTATCGCTGTGTTGCCGTGCAACAAAGTCAAACCGACAGATTGAGGGAAAGGATTGAGAAGAGAAGGTGGTTGAGGGTGAAGGGACGACGAAAACTGATAACGTCAAGGCCTATTTGAGAGAGAGAGAGAGAGAGAGAGGGTGGATGGTGGTGGTGGTTGTAAATGTTATGTCATGTCACACACGGGCACGATTGATGCAGGGGTGTATTATGAAATAAGCATAGAATACAGCCCTGTCATGCAGTCTTAGACTGAATGGGAATCAGCAGCATCCTCATGCTCATCGATCTGCGTAAAAAGTCTTGGATTCTGTAGTCCTTCATCCCCTGCTCTCATGCTGACCAGTTTCAATTTCCTCTCCATGTCTATGTCCTTGGTTTGGCTCTGTCGAGAACGCTGGTACTGGCAAATTTATGGGCACTGATATTGAACGAACATAGTGGTGCCCTCTGGAGAGAGAGAGAGAGAGAGCTCACGTTGGCTCCATGACTAAGCGATTATTGTCATCGGTAGGAGACTTAGCAGGTGGTGTCCTGCATATATTGGATCAGAACAACCTCCGCTGAACACCACCGAAGTGACTCGGCAGCAGTGCAGTGTCTCCTCTGCTGGTTGTCTTCCCTGTGGATTGTCAGGGCTGTGGCTGTGGACAGGGCGCTGGAATGGTGGCATGAGTGCAATGCCACAGAAGTAGCATGGAAGGTGAGGGTAAAATTAACAAAAATCAGCGCGCGCGCGCGTACACACACACACACACACACACACACACACACACACACACACACACACACACATCCACACCCCACACCGCCACCACCGCTACCACCACCAGACAGTAAACAAACAACAAATCGATAACCAATGTAAACATTCATTTGAGAAAATACAGATGTCATCAGGAAACAGAATTTGTATGAGAACACGGCTTTACGAATACTTGTATTTTATATAATACAGATGTAGAAAATCACATTTACATATCCACCTATAACAAACTTAGGCTATAGAAGATGCATTTTGAGGGAAATAGATATATACATGTTATGACATTTATAAAAGACACCTCTGTGTGGATTTATATAGAAAAACAAACGACAATTTGGTGTATTTACACACACACTTGAAACATATATATATAGAGAGAGAGAGGTGAGGACACGCAGGAGGAGATTCGTTATAAGTGAAGAGGAAGCTGGTGAGAGAGAGGGGGGAGGGGAGGAGGCTTCCATTCTGAATCATTCGAAGAGAGAGAGAGAGAGAGAGGGGGGGGTCATGGGAAGGAATAGTTTTGGATAAGGGGTGAGGGATTGCGGTTGAGGAAGAGGGGCGGTGGCTCAGAGCACTTAAGTTGTTTTTGTTGTTTACCTTGTTTTGTTACCTTGGCGGTAACTAACCCCTTCTCTTTCTAAATTTTGTTATTAGTTTATTTGCTTGTTTATTTTGTTTATTTCGATTTTGAAAAGAGAGGCAGAGAATTGGACAAGGAAGTGGAGAATTATGGGTAATGACTCGGAGCTGACAGGAAGGGAGGAGAAGCTGCCGCTACAAACATTATAAAACAAAAATGCCTAAAACTTTATTAAGTCAAAAAAAAAAAAAAAAAAGAAAAAAAAAAAAAAAAAAAAAAAGTATTTTTTGAAGTACGATTAGCTCACAGTAATTAACATTCAAAATGATTTTGACTGCTTCTTCCAAGAAACAGAACTAGCATTCCACATACACGTCAATAAGGCAACACAGTGGGGTAGTGGCTCACTGAGACAGGTTGGGTAGGCGTTCGAGGTTTTTCAGCTGGATTTGAGCATACCAGTTTTCAGTTTCAATTTTATCCAGGGGTGTCACTACGTGCGCACTAGTTCATACATACCACATCTGCTAGGTTGCGAGACACAGTGCGCAGGACTCACAGGTGGATGGATAAGCAAAACTGATTTCTAAGAAGATTTTTTTTTTCGTGGAAAAGCTGTTCAAAAGTTGTTAGTAACATTGACCACCACCACCAGTAATAATAATTAAACTACTACGACTACTACTGATACTAATCATAATGCTACGGCTTCTACTACTATCACTACTACTACTACTACTACTACTACTGCTGCTGCTGCTGCTGCTATTGCTGCTACTACTACTACTACTACTACTAATACTACCGAGGAGCAGGAGGAGGAGGAGGAGGATAGTATGTGCAAAATATTATCCGTGTGGTCCCACCCATCTATCTTTTTCTTCTTTGAATTGCCTGCGTTTACATGTCACAGTTTCTCATATAAACCTTAAAGACACCAAGGGCTACAAGAGATTCCAGATGACACTTCAGAGCAGTACATCCATCTTTTTTTTTTTTTTTTTTGTCAAGACCATCGTGGAGCGGAACCACCTGGAAAGAAACAACAGTCCAGGCCAGTACTGTCGCCGCATTCACAGCAGCGGTGGGCAGTTGTGCAGCCCTCCACTAAACCTATACTGTACATTAGTTAATAAGGTTAGGCAGGCGGGGAAAGGGTGGGGGTTAGGTTTTTTTTTTTGGGGGGGGGGGGGGGGGGGGGGGGGCTTGGCACTACCTTCTGTAGGGTCAGGGCCGGTAATGTACAGGCATGCCTGTATATGTGCAAAGCGAAAAGTAGTAGCGATCCGACAGCTCCACACCTAGCTAGTCTTTAAGAGAAAAAGAGAAGGAAAGAGAAATGAAGAAGTACTTTTTTTTTCGCTCTTCGTGTCTTCCGTCGCGTTATAATCAAGTTGGTTCCAGCGACGTATGTATCCAGATCCAGATTCAGACAGTGAACTTTCTTGAAAGCGAACCTGAGATTTATATAATTTGGACTGGAACCATAAATCAACCGGAAGACGCTGACGGATGAAAAGTTTGGGCATGCGCAAACAAATCACATCCACGTCTGTTTTGATGTTATTTCCTCGAAGCAAGCACTGTTTATTGATGGAGACATAAATAGTGTTGTTTTCCAAGACAGGCAAGTTGTCTTATATAAGCGTAAATTGTAAGCTAATTATGCCTCCTTACAGTAAAGTTAGTGAATTGCAGATCACCAAAGTTATGGCTTCTTTTTAAGTAAGTTCAGCGTAGTAGTTCGTCTGCTAACGACTTGCAAAGTGACAAGTGGGCCAGTAGGCCTAATAACTTGTCTTATAGCAAGTCTACCTGATTCCTGGCAGTCTCAGGCTTCATAGTCTTCTTCTCTTAAGTTGAACACCATGCAGTGTTGTCATAGTCACAGTCATAGTTATGGCACGATAGAAATATCTACGGCTAGATTGAAAATTTCTGCCGTAAGCTCCTCTGTCATACGTATCATACAGTGTACGACAATAACTCAGAAGAAGTACATTATGTGCATTAAGATTAGGCCTTTTCTTGAGTGTGGTATGCCTATTTGGCAACTCCATAGGTTCCAGATCTCCTTCTGGAAAAGTGGACGTGTTAATTCAGTAACCACCCCTCTTACTTTTAACTAAAGTTTTCTGTGGCAGCATATTTCAAGTTTTTCACAAATTTTAGGATCAGCTTGGGTCAGTTGATGACATCAAATTTGTACATTCACTGTGTGTTTGAAAGGGCCTGGTCATATGCAGCAAAGCAAGCAAATAAAACAAACTTATTGATAATGTATCTCTGTACACACACACACACACACACACACACACACACACACACACACACTCACACTCGTACATGCACACATACATGATCAATACTGTGGAAACAGGTCTTATCATCATGCTTGCAGATTAATGCACTGTACGTGTTTAAAGTGTAAAAAGGGAAATGTTCAAATCTAAAAACCATGATACAGTTTTCCCCTGGATCACACACACTTAAATACAGGTACATGTATGCATGCATGCATGCATCTAAACACATATACACACACATACACACACACACACACACACACACACACACACACACACACACACACACACACACTTACACACACATGCGTGTGCACACGCACATGTGATCAATACTGTGAAAAAAAGTCTTATCATCATGCCTGCAGATTGATGTAGTGTACATGTCAAAGTGTGAACATGGAAAAGTTCTAGTTTAAAAACTATGATACAGTTTTCATTTCCCCTTGATTCACAAACACTTAAACACAGGCAGATGTGTGCATGTGAACACACACAGTCACACACCAACACACACTTACATGCTCATACACGCATGCACACACACACACACACACACACACACACACACACACACACACACACACACACACACACACACACACACACACACACACACACACACACACACACAAGCACACACAAAACTAAACTACATAAAGTTTGATAAATTATAGATTCTTATTATATAGATTAGTATGCATCGTGCCTCTGTACAGGATTACACATGCATGAGCTTGAACAGCTTTGTATGACCTTTATTGGCATGCACAGTGTGTTAAGTCTTTTTCTCACCTGCCTCCCAGAAGAAGTCTGTGCAGTGTCAGTCTTAATGTTTACATAGTGACGGGTGATGGCCCTGGATCTGTAGATGTGGCTACTGTTTCTTACTACACTGGTTGAGAGGTGATTAATGAAGTGATCGTTCACTCATGCTTTCTGAGATTTATAACTCTTTGAGTTTCTCATGACATCAGATTGGCATAGAGCTTTTCTAATCTGCCATTGCAGCCAGTGTGCTGTACACTTATTACCCCAGGGACCTCTGCATGCCAAGAATATGTGGCAGTAATGTCAGTGTATCCATTTGACCTTTTTTTTTTTGAGACTCAAAGGGTTCAGATTGTTTTTAGGTGTTAGGGGGTCAAATGACTGGTTGATGATGAAAATTAGAGATCAGTTTTGAAAGTCATGGATCACGCTTAGTCAAACTTTAATTAAATTGCTCTGGGGGCGAAAGGGCTTAGGAGGACGAAGAGGTGATACCAGGGTGGGGGCTACTAACACAAACCCTCTGCAAAAGTGAATGAGGGTTAGAGAGGTGTGTGTGCGGGGAGGGGTGGGGGGGGGGGGGGGGGGGGGGGGGGGAGAACAGCTTCATTTGGTTTCAGTTTATGTCCTGTAAAACCCATGATCAGTATCATTCATTCATTTGGTCTCCTCTTTAGTTTAAATGTATGAGATTGGTGTGGGACAGATTTGTAAGCCATAATCTGTAATCAGCTATTCAGAGAACTGACTCTCTGACTTTGAATGGACATAACTATGTACACATGGAATTCTTTCAGGTTGTGGTGTAGGTAGTCTACCAGCAGAATGTCCTGGTTGTCTGCAGTGACTGGGAAGGCAGAGGACCTGCTGAACAAGCTGGATAGATCAGCTGCCGATGCATTTCACAATGAGGAAGACCCTAGCGGTAGTAGCCTCAGTGCCATCACCACCGCCACGACAAAGAAAACCAGTGTCATCTGGGAAACACTGTTAGCATCATCCAGGACAAGCCAGTTGGGTGGAAAACCCCAGTCATCTTCATTGTCCTCAAGCAACATTCCTACACAGTTGCCTGATGCAGCAAGGCTGGGGCCTCCCTCAAGTGCATCCACACCCCAAGCCAGGCCTCAAGCCTGCTGCAACGGCCAGCAGCAAACCAGCAGTCGGGAAGAAGAAAGATTCCGACGAAGCGCTGTTCGATTTTCTGAACAGCAAAGACCCAGTGGAAGGGAGCAAAAAGAAGAGAGCGACACCTATCAGCAGCCGTCATCATTCCAGACAGTCCAGTACATCGTCTGTGCGGGGGAAGGAGGGAGAGGAGTCAACTGAGGGGATGGCAATGGAGGGGGAAGTGGTGTTGGTGCAGAGTTGCCACTATTCAACCTCTAGCCATTGCCTCTGCTGGTGAGTTGGTATCTAGGTACACTCAGTAAATTATCTTATGACACAGTGAGAACAAACCATACACATAGTTTTGGTTACCTGGAATGAAAAGGTCACATGCATGAATTATTCCTCAAACACTGACACTGAATATTTTAGGTCCACCTGTAATATCTATCACAGGAGAATTTTGATCAGAGAAAATGACAGGCTGTACCATAGATATCATTGTTACCTTTATCTATGAACATTCTGTAGTAGCTACTGAATTAATTGCCATACACTGTTTCAGCAACATCTAAGTAAGTTACGAAAGTACCATCATGAACAGGTTAAAACAATGCAGACAGCACATGGCTTGAAATGGGTTTTTATTGCGGCATGTCAGCAGTCTCAGTGAATTCGTAACTTTACTGTGCTTCATTGATTTAAATCTGCAGTCATATACATCAAAACTAAACTGGTAGGACAGTGATAAATTCTATGCTTGCACAGACTGGATTATTTATTTTTCAAAGATCACATGTCCTTGTATGTTGATAGCATTTGCAAGATTTATTCAATCATTGAGATATTGTTCACATTATTGTTCATAATTTTCTCTTGCAGTCTTGGTTTCCCTTCTCTCTTCCTCTCCCCCTTTTCATCCCCCTTCCGGCCTCTTCCTCCCCCCCCCATTTTTTGTTATCTTTATTATGAGTTAGAATATCACATGACAACAGCTTGATGTAGGCCTCAGGCTCAATTTGTGTCAGACACTGAAGAGTTTTGGCCAAACCCCTTCCCATATCCACTACTCCCCCTCGCTCTCATTCCATATCTGCCCCCCTCAGCTTCCCTGCCCCTCAGCTTATTTATGGTAATTTGACATGAATAGAGAAGTTGGGAACATTTGAAAATGAGTAGACTAGGAGTGAGACAGACACAGCTTCATAAAACAAATGCTTGTGCATCCAGATGCATCCACACTCACTTGTATAGCTTATGACCTAGTGAAGACCAACATGAAAAGTCAGACATCCTCTGCTTCATAAAACAAATGCTTGTGCATCCAGATGCATCCACACTCACTTGTATACAAGCTTATGACCTAAGTGAAGACCAACATGAAAAGTCAGTCATCCTCTGACACCATTCTCAAATTCTCAGACTACAGAAAAGTGCCTGTGCAGGAGAGCACTGACTTACTTCATGATGAAACATCACCATTACCATTAACAGAAGCGGAGCAGCAGGCAGGCAGCCGGCGCGACAGTCCGACCAACTCCAACGAATCGGCAGACATTGAAGAGTTGGCGGATGCTATGAAGGAGAGTCCTGCCACCAGTGAACACAGTGCCACAGAAGCAGAAGGCCAGCAGGATGGAGACACTCGCATGTCGGCTCTGGAACTGGAGAATCGGCTGCTGAAGAGTGAGGTGGCTTCCCTCAATCAGGAGATGGCTTCCGTCATAGAGCGGGCCAAGAAGTCCCATTCAGGTGAGAGAGGGTGACTGGTTTGGTTTGGGTAAGGATAAACAAGGTGTGAGTGGGGGAGCTGAGTTGGCGCAATGGGTAAGGTGCCAGACACTTGTTCCAAGTCTTAAAAAGTTTTAATACTATATACACCAGACATGTATATACCACTTAAAACTTTTTTAAAGATTTGTTAAGATTTCTGCCTGCAGCCGCCTCACTTTGTAACTAACTTTGATTCATACTGACTGCTACCGTTCGTTGTTTTTTTTATTCATTTGCATCATCTATTTTAGGTATGATTTTGTGATCGTTGTATGCTGTTTTGATCGTTGTATGCTACTTTTCATTGTTCCGTATTTCATCCCACGTCTGTTTTTAGTCGTGCGTGTGTGAGAT